>QNTS01009125.1:10702-50298 GCA_003317085.1 Hucho hucho | reverse complement strand
CACACACACACACACACACACACACACACACACACACACACACACACACACACACACACACACACACACACACACACACACACACACACACACACACACGGGGAGTCAAAGTCTGTTCACTAGGTTATTGAACTGTGTGTGTGTGCATGCATGTGTTGTTGTGTGTGTGTCTGACTGTATAGTCCATGTACAGGCTTTGTAAGGTGTCATCACCTCTTAGTGAAGTCTTTAAAGCAGAGGCGTAGTTTGTTGTGATGACGGTACAGCTTGGGGTCATCAGGAATGTCAGAGAGAAAGACCTGGGCCACCTCCAGAGGGCCCTGCATGAGAGACAGAGAGAGAGAGAGAGAGAGACGGTTACTTACACGCTCCAGCATGTCAAACACACAAAGGGATATTACACAACACACACACACACACAGTACCTGGTTGACAGTGGTGCCCACAGAGCCCTGCAGCACCATCTGCAGCATCTTGGCGTCGGCAGGTTCCTGGTGGGTAGCGAAGGCCAGCTCCTGGGTCTTCTTCTGCATGTCCTCTATAGCTACCTCCATGGGCACCAGGATGATCTGCAGAGGAGGGGACAGCAACATGATCAAGAGCACTGCTTCACTGGTAGTGTATTAAGCTAGTGTTACGTACAGTAAAGCTCTTTGAGCACCTGGAAAAACACTGCTAAATATACATCCATTCACTGTTCCCAGTGCTCACCATGTTTCACACTACAGTCATACATGTATACAGTGACCCACCTCCTCTTTGTGGATGACGTTGATGCGTGTCTTGATGTAGGGGAAAGCGTGGGACGTGGTGAGGATGGACTTGCGTTTGTACTGCTCGTGCAGGTCCCCGTGGGCGCGCCCGTCCAGGGTGAAGGGGGTGCAGTACATGAAAGTACGCAGGTTGTAGTTCTTGTCAAAGTAGGTGATCCTCTCCTTCAGCTCGTACGTGTCAAAGAAGGGCTCCACGTAGGTGATCTGGAGGTAGGCCTGAGAGCCACGCAGATATACAACACATAGATCAGTACTACGGGTTATTCCTCACGTCCCCATGTAAAAACCGCAACACAAACATTCAGTCATTTCTCTTTCTGAGACTTTGGGCCTTTTACCTTATTGGGGTCCAGCTTGTTCTTGTCCACATGGTTGGAGTCCTTGATAATCTCCACCACATCATCCCCAAACCGCTCAGCATAGAACTCCTGAACAAGATGTAGAGAGACATTCAAAAGACTGGTATCAGCTTATAACACACAACTCTGTAATGATCCAGTGAGTTTCAGAAATGATCACTGATGTCTTTGGGTGCTATAGAAATGATTATTAACATCCCCCTCGTCATTCTCCTCAGACCGTACCTCTAGTCTGTAGGAGATCTCGGCCAGCTTGGTGATAGAGGGCTCCTTGTACACAAACTCCTGCTCATCCAGGTCCCCAAAGCGACAGCCGTAGAAGCCCACCCGGAAGTAGGTCCCAAACATCCTCTACACACTATAGAGAGGGGCATGGAAGACAGAGAGAGGGGGGAGGGGGAAGAATAGGAAAACAGAATACAGAGATTACTTTCAGGGTCACTTAGTTTAAGCTGTCCTAAATTGACATGTTACAACCAGGGCTCTAAAGTGCCACCATATGCGACAACATATTTTGCTGTGTGACTTGGAGTTTTAATTTGGGAGTTCCTTCGTCAAGTATTCAGACCCCTTGACCTTTTCCACATTTTGTTACATTACAGCCTTATTCTAAAATGGATTCAATAGTTTTTCCCCCCTCATAAATCTACATACAATACCCCATAATGTCAAAGCAAAAAAAGGGTTTTAGAAATTGTTGCTAAATTATTAAAGATAAAGAACGGAAATATGACATTTACATAAGGTTTAATAAGACCAGAGAATCTTGTTTCTCATGGTCTGAGAGTCTTCAGGTGCCTTTCCGCAAACTCCAAGCGGGCTGTCATGTGGCTTTTACTGAGGAGTGGCTTCCATCTGGCCACTCTACAATAAAGTGGTGTGCTGCAGAGACGGTTGTCCTTCTGGAAGGTTCTCCCATCTCCACAGAGGAACTCTGGAGCTCTGTTAGAGTGACCATCAGGTTCTTGGTCACCTCCCTAACCAAGGCCCTTCTCCCCCGATTGCTCAGTTTGGCCAGGGGGCCAGCTATAGGAAGAGTCTTGGTGGTTCCAAACTTCTTCCATTTAAGAATGATGGAGGCCACTATGTTCTTGGGGACCTTCAATGCTGCAGAACTGTTTTGGTACCCTTCCCCAGGTCTGTGCCTCGACACAATCCTGTCTTGAAGCTCTACGGACAATTCCTTCGACCTCTTGGCTTCGTTTTTGTTCTGACATGCACTGTCAACTGTGGGACCTTATATAGACAGGTGTGTGCCTTTCCAAATCATGTCCAATCAATTGAATTTACCACAGGTGGACTCCAATCAAGTTATAGAAACATCAAGGATAATCAATAGAAACAGGATGCACCTGAGCTCAATTTCAAGTCTCATAGCAAAGGATTTGAATACTTACATGAATAAGGCCTCTGTTTCTTATTTTGTATAAATAAGCAAACATTTCTAAAAAACAGGTTTCGCTTTGTTATTATGGGGTATTGTGTGTAGATTGCTGAGGATTTTTATTTATTTAATCCATTTTAGAATAAGGCTGTAACTAAATAAAATGTGAAAAAAGTCAAGGGGTCTGAATACATTCCGAAGGAACTGTATTAGTTTTTTTAATCAGATCATTTTTTTTCAATAATAGTTTTTGTAATGATAAGGCTTCGCTGTACCATTGTTCCCAAGCACATATTCATTAGCATCCTGCTTGCACCATTAATACAGCGACAACTGCTTGTTTCTAACCCATATTACCGAGATGTCTTGCATGTCCTCAAACTTGACACTTTTCAATGCAATTGCATCTCAATCGGAAAAGTGTTTTTACACAATGTAGAAACCTAATATTCCACAAATGACTTTTTAAATTCAATGAAAAGTATTTGTATCAAAAAATATATATTTTTATAATAAACATGCATTTACAGGGTTACATATTAATTTCTAGGGCACAACATGTGCTTCAGAAATAGATAGAATTCATATAGTCTGTATCTCAACCAATTTTTTTTTTTTAATCATATTTTCTGGTGCTCCTACATTTTTTAAGTTAGGAACATCAGTGCTACCAATGACATTTTTTTATTTAGAACCCTAGCTAAAACATTGAAACCATATGCTACCACGGCAACCAGTAAATACACCCCAGAGAGTTGGAGGCAGTCAATCTTGTGCAACTGTTTTACACAACTATGTATTGGTTAAGTGTGTGAAAGTGTGAATGCAATGCAATACTGTGGTTTGAATAAGTGTTGGGGAGAGTTTATAACATTTCACTCACCAGTTAGGAAACATCATCCAGAAAGGACAGGAAAGGCAGGGAAACCACAGGAAAGAGAAATCAAATATTATTGTTTAAATGCATTTATAAACTGGGTGGTTTGAGCCCTGAATGCTGATTGGCTGACAGCCGTGGTATATCAGACCGTATACCATGGGTATGACAAAACATTTATTTTTACTGCTTTAATTACGTTGGTAACCAGATTATAACGGACATTGAGTTTATTTAAGCAATAAGGCACCTCGGGGGTTGCGGTATATTGGCCATATACCACACCCCCGCGTGCCTGATTGCTTAAATAAACTCAGTCCGTTAAACAAACAAACAGCATATTTAATTTACTTTACCTCCCATCCAGAACTCTGGTTGTAGATTTTGTTAAAGGCGTCCTGCAACTTTCCATGGACAGTAGCCAGCTTCTTGAAGTCTCTGTTGGCCTCGTGCACCGGGAGAAGAATCTTATACACCTCGTTGATGGCCTCATACATGGAAGCCTGCAGGGGAAAAACAGTATGAAACAGTGAGAGGACAGTGAGAAGTCTACCTACAGCATACTACAATTCATATATTCATTACAAAAACCTGGCTTTCTCTATGTGAACATACAGCTCTGACTATTTACTAGGTGGTAAGGCAATCTGATGTTGTGTAGGGCGTCCACTCAAAGAGAGAGATTCAAAAGTTATTCATCACGTATTTAAGGAAATCTCAAAGTAAAGAAAATCTGAGTACTACCATGTGGAAGGAGGTTGCAGCTTGCTCCAGCAGCCCCACCAGCCCCAACTCGCTGAAGTACTTCCCCGCACAGATACCCTCCTCCTCTGGGGACAGGATGTCATCAGACACCGCCGACTCCTCCAGAACATTAGACGAGATGTGCTACAGCAGGTAAGGGACATAGCAGTCAGGAAAAGACTCTGCTAAGTTCTTGAGGTATACTATAATGGACACGAAAACACACACAGAAACACACACACTCCTGACCTGGAAGGTGACACAGCCAATGGGCAGGTAGCGGCAGTCCTCCAGCATGTTGAGGTACTCTGCCACCAGGGCGGCGCTGTGCACCAGGCAGTGGGCTGCCTCCGCGTGGTTCCCTCTCTCCGAGTGCTTCCCCGCCATGTTCTGCAGCCACGTCAGGCGCAGGTCAGGGGAGTTCTGGTAGCCCTTAGCAATCCTGAGGGGGGGAGAAAGGAGGTGGGAAGGGAGAAAGACAGAACATCAGGGCGGTACATAGCTAATGCAATCCAAGCCAGGGTGGCAGGTAGCCTAGTGGTTAGAGCGCTGGGCCAGTAACCCGAAAGGTTGCTGGATCGAATCCCCGAGCTGACAAGGTAAAAATCTGTCGTTCTGCCCCTTAACCCACTGTTTCCCGCGCGCTGAAGACGTGGATGTTGATTAAGACAGTCCCCCGCACAGAAGGCACATTTCATTTGTACAACTGACAAGGTATCCCTATGGATTTCTCTTTACTCAGTTTGGGGATGTGAATGTGTGTAGATGTGAATGTGTTTGAGAGAAAGTGGTGTTGCAGATGGGACAGCTGTTGTATGTGTAATACCTGTACATGAGATCAATGAGCATCTCAGGGTCCTGCTGGTGCTCCTTCATCTTCACTGTATCAGTCAGAATCATGTGCAGATTGAAGACCAGATCCTGGACCTGTTCTGGGAACGGGGAGTCCCGTAGCTCCAGGTCCTCCTCTGCATAAGTCAGGATGGTTTTTAGGGAACGTCGGAGGTGCTCCTCATTAAAGTTCTGAGATGTCCCCACCAGAGAGGACAGGGACATGGTGACCTGCATCTTCACCCGGGCAAAGTTCTACACCAGAGAGAGGATGAGTCAATACTCAAGACTACAAAGGGATGTGACCAATACAGAATTCCACAACATGTCAGTTGATGGCGTTGAGACTGAACTGGAACCATCTTTACTTCTATTCTTATTGTTGTTGCATTGTTGACAGGTCAACCTGCAAGTCAGCATTTCATTCTAATGTATACAGCACGTGTATCCTGTGCATAGGACAAATATACTGGATTTGATTTGTTTTATTGTGGTAAGACCTTAGCCTGGAAATCCAAACACTTCATAACAGTTAAACGGAGTGTGAATGCAATTTGTCTTTCCAGTCTATGACAAGCTTCTGTATGAGTGAGACTCACGTTGCCTATCTCAAAGTTCTGCCTCATCAGCAGGTAGAGGGAGGCGGAGGCTTGACTCCGGACCGAGCCCACACTGCTGCTGCAGTGGCGGAGCAGACGCAGACACAGGTCAGCACACAGCTCTGTGTCCTCCTCAAACAGCATCTCTGGGAACTACACACACAGGACACACAACACTTAATCCACACACACACAAAGACATGTAACTTTGTGTGTGTAACTAACATACGGGCACAAACACACACACGCACGCACGCACCTTGAAGACCAGTCCCCTCTGTGTAGTGAAGCAGTGCTGCAGGAAGAGGGCACTCTGACTCCCTGCCATGCTGTGGAGGAGGACTCTCAACACCCCGCCCAAAACACTCTCCTTCAGCTCTGACACCAGCACCGTCTTCACTATGATCTCCAGTGTGTCCAGGACGACCAGAGAGGCTTCAGTGGCCAGGTTTCCATCTACCACGGACTCCTGCTCCGTCTCCGCCTTAGTTCTGCAACGAAACAGGGTTTACAAATCACTCAGACACACACAAATCCGTACAAACTTCACTATACAACGTACCTACACAAATACTGAACACAGACTGTTGATGACAAGTTCTATCAAGTCATTGGTCTACCTCGGCATTAATCTGTGCATATGGTGGGGACCTACTTGTCGACTCTGTCTGTGTTCTGTCTCCAGTGAGTGACGTTCTTCCTCCATCTGACATTCTCATTGCCATATGGACTCCGCTCTGAACAAAAACAAAACATACGGACACTTGTAACAACCACAAAGGAACATTGCATGTAGAAAATCTCATAAACTATGATGGCCCATCCGGTGCTGGTACCTCTGCAACGGCGGACCATCTCCTGTCGGGCTCCGATGGTTCCCAGTATGGCCTCCTCTAGACGAGCCTTCATGTCCTGAGACTTCTTAAACGTCAGGCTGTTGATACGCTCCAGAGCCTTCTTCCCCTGGGACAACCAATCAGAGACGGAACAGTTAGAACAGCTATAATAGGAGGTATTCAGGTCTGAGAGTCAAACAGGGGTAACATGTGAAGGACGAGAGGTACAGCGGTCTGATCAGTGAGGGGGGACAGAAGTGGTGCCTACCTTGTACTCGAAGCAGGACACCGAGAGGTGCAGCAGGTCTAGCAGCCTGTTGATCTGCAGCACAGAGAGGTCTGACACCCAGCTCTCCAGCAGAGCAGCATCTGCGTTCTTCAGAACCCACAGGAAAGACACCAGCAGAGTCCTACTGCACTCTGCAGACAGAGAGCTGCACTGACGACCAGTCTGGGAGAGAGATGAACACCTACATTAGGGCTAGGAGTTTTTCCTGATGTCACTTTCCAACTAAGTCACTTTCCAACTATGTGGATGAGAAAGTGTGTCAGAGGAGCTCATGAGCATTGAGCCATCTACAGGTAGTGAGGGGTAGTTCAGTATGGAGGCTGTAATTAGAAGAAAGGCATGCTGTACCCCCTCTGGTGTTGTGGATTTGCCACATGCTGGTACTGTACCTTACTGTGGAAGTGTACTACAAAGGATCTCAATAACAGAGGGAGGGGGAAAATAAGTTCAATCGTTACCAGGGTTACTGGAGTTACTAAAAATGCCTGAGATATGAAAGCCTGAGGCAGTAAGCTCCACACAGCAGAGGGGGGCTGATGGTGTCTCACTACTCACCACCGTGGGCATGGTGAAGTTGGGGGCTTTGGCATGCGGCAGCGGGGAGCCAGCGATCGCCATGGCGACAGACTGACTGATGGTTCCGTTGTCTGGGTCCCCATCGTCTTGCATAGCGGGGGCGTGGCGGCCCCGGGCGGGAGAAGTGTCTGACAAACACAGGAACAAAACATACTGCTGATTCTATCAACCTAAGCCAGAATAACTAACTAGCATGCAATCTCCCACCTCCAATCAGGGTTTAAACACAACGCCACATGGTCAGAGAAGAGGAAGAGAATACTGGTTAACCTACAGCAGGGTAGGCAACTAGATTAGTCCGCTGGACGATTTTTGTCGGAGCGGATGGTTGGGGGGCCGTAACATAATTAGAATAACTTGTACACTGCAAATTGACCACAACTAAGCCCAAAAACAGATTGTATTTGAGAATAACACTAATATCATACCTTGATTACATTGAGACATATCTCTTTTTATTTGTGGGAATATTTGAGAACAGACTCCCTAAATGAATTCCTGGTGACTTGACAGTCTTTTTGTACAACTCCCAAAAACTTGCTGGCCGTTTCTGGCACGCGGTCAGCCTGTTGCCGACCCCTGACCTACAGTGTGTCCTTCTCACCTGTGAAGTCATGGAGCTGGGGCAGGGTGTCCATGACGATGGGGATGAGGGGCAGGTAGAGCTGGGCGATGTGGGTTCGCACCTGGGGGTCCGTGTAGCGAGGGTCCGCATCATGACTGCACATCAGAGAGTGGACTGCACTGATGGCCTTCTTATGCAGGAAAAACACCCTGGGGAAGACTGAATGACTCAGTACGTGCCGTGTGTGTCTAGTTGTGTGTGTGTGTGTGTGTGTGTGTGTGTGTGTGTGTGTGTGTGTGTGTGTGTGTGTGTGTGTGTGTGTGTGTGTGTGTGAGAGAGTGTGTGTGTGCAAGCTTGTGTGTGTGAAGCCTCCTCACCCCTCCCCATCAGGCTCCAGGATGAGGGATAGTTCAGTCAGCAGCAGGCCAGACAGGAAGTGTTGCTGTCTGAAGGGGACGGAGAGCTCAAACATACTGGCCACGCTCTGGTCCTGGTGCATACTGGAGAACGCTGAACCCTGAGAGAGGGAGGAGATGGATGGATGGTGGGAGGAGGGAGAGGAAGGACTTTCTAGCAAGAGTATTACTCCAGATGTCAGCAGATGACAAAGTTGGCCCTTGGTCAAGATCATTGTGTTGCCTAGTAATGAATGGAGCCTCCAGCCCAGTGGAGTTACCTGGGAGGTGGTGGAGGAGGTGGAGGGGGAGGGCGAGGCGGGGGGGCTGAGGGTGGAGCAGGGTAGGTTGAGGGTGACGTAGTGCTCATGGCTGCACACGATGCGGGTGAAGTCCATTCTCAGAGCAGTCAGAGAGCTGGGGTTCTGGGCTGTGTGGAACTTGTTGGCAATCTGACACACACACAGAGAGAGAGAGAGACATATGGTTCAGATATGTGTAAGACAACGTATTCAGGGACTGGTTGCAGTAAAATCAAATGATGTCATGTGTGTTTGTCATTTGTGATGACTCCGTTGATGACTGACAGTGGGTGTAAATACTGGCTTGTATTATGGCAGAATAGTGACACTGTCTGTATGCATGTTCGTACGTGCCTGTTTGTAGTAGAACCAGACACTCACTGTCTGAGAGTGGGTGTCTGTGTTTATCTTTGGAGCAGATGACAGGTCCTGTGTGTGTGTGTGTGTGTGTACCTGTTTGTAGTAGGAGCGGATGAGGTTGAAGACAAAGCCACGGTCCATGAGAGACAGCAAGTCATTCAGGAAGAAAGCCAGACTTCTGTTCAGCCTCTCCACAAGCTCCACATCCTGAGAGAGAGACAGGGAGGGAGAGAAAGGGAGGGAGCGAGAACAAGAGGGAGAGGGAGGGATGGAGGGAGAGCGAGGGAGGGAGAGGGATAGAGGGAGAGAAGAGGAGGGAGAGAAAGTCAGTGATTAGAGAACATGGGAAGGGTTAAGAGGACATAGAAGGTATACTTTGTATTCCCTAAAAAAGGGAAATGTGACTCCTATGTTCTGCAACTCCGTTCTAATGGCCCTTGGGTTGTGGCCACCGTACCTTGTGGTATCGCCCTGCTACATCAGCACTGATAGCACCCACTAGAGCAGCGATGTCATCCACAAAGCGGTCTGGGAAGCGCTGGCGTCTGGGAAGGTCTATCCGGGAGGACAGGAACAGGTGGTGGGACATACTCTTCGTCTGGGAGAGGAGAGGGAGGGAGGAAAAGAGGGATCATGGATTGTATCTAATTCTTCAAATGAACACTGGCTATGTAAATCATCATATTCCTTCACGCTTTTCTCTGAATGTGAAATTTGACCAACTGGTTCTTGATTTACAGAAATCCATAAACGGCCTGTGTGGTGAGGACGAGTGAGGAAGATCAAGATCTCATGAAAGATGCCATACAGATGCAACCGTCATCATCATCCTCATCATTCAGATACGTACCATGAGTTGGAAGAAGAACCAGGCCTGTTGCAGTGCTGCCTCCCTCACTGTGCTGGTGCTCACCACCCACTGTAGAGCCAGCTCCTCATGGAGCAGCTACACCAGGATGTAAACAGGCACAGGGTCAGAGAGAAACACCCAGGCAGAGTGCAGTACACCAAGGTTAGCAACTCCGAGGCTAACACAGGAAAAGCTAACTGAAATACCCAGGTAAAAACGTGAACGTGTGAAAATACTGAGCTAACACAAGTACCATACAATCTCTCATAAAAAGGTAGGGCTGTCTGTCTGCTAACAAACACAGTGAGAAAAGCTACTACTGCGCTAACAACAGGATTATTGTAGAACACTAACGTGATAAATCCTGTAGGTAGCATTAGAGGAACATGGGACTCTAGACAGGTGTTATAATGTAGGCTTATTCTGGGAGATCCCAGATAACAAACTTTACTAATTCCTGGCTTTGAGGACCGTGTCACCATTCAAAAGCTGATGCATTAAAAAATTACCTCTCTCTCTCACACACACACACTTACAGTATAAACTGATAAGCACCTGTGTGTGTGTTACACATACTGACAAACACAGAATGGATGAGGATGGACAAGGGTGTTAATATAGTGTTTTAGACAGTGTGACAACGGTACCTTCTTGGCAATCTGTCTTGTTGGAGCTGAACAGAAGGTGGCGCTGTCCACAAAGGCAGACATGCGATTGCAGCCACGATCACTTGCCTGACAGAGATGTGAAGCGATGGAAACACAGTGATGAAGACAAAGAGCAGGAGTGAGCAAGGTGGAAAAAGATCAATGAAAAATATAAGAAATGTGATGGATGGCTAGAGGTCTTCCTGGACTCAATTGACTAGCTTGGATAGAACTGACGTTAATGCCAGTTGACGTTCAGATGTTCCATGCAGTTGATAGGATGAAATGTGATCCTAGTGAAAAGCATAATTATGAATAATGAGGCTGAGTCGAGCTAAGCCAAGGAGGGGAAAAGGAACAGACCAATGACAGACAGCTGACAAAACAGACCGTAGACAAACACACAGTGCAGCAGCCACATATGAGTGGAGGAGGGAAGGGCAGCGAGGAGGGTGTTGTTGGGTATGGGGTGAACATGGGGTTTGTTCTGGAGGCCAAAACGTTACAGAATGTTCAGATAGAAATGTATCGGGTAGAACAGACGTCATTGGCTCGTGTAGAATAGGGACTCATGTCCGCTCCAGTCATTATATTTCTCTCTGCAACGTTCTGAACAATTCTCGTTACTGAATGAGCCGGCACCCATGGTGGAGGGGTAGGTACAGTTGAAGTCGGAAGTTTACATACACCTTAGCCAAATACATTTAAACTCAGTTTTTCACAATTCCTGACATTTAATTATAGTAAATATTCCCTGTCTTAGGTCAGTTAGGATCACCACTTTATTTTAAGAATGTGAAATGTCAGAATAATAGTATAGAGAATTATTTATTTCAGCTTGTATTTCTTTCATCACATTCCCAGTGGGTCAGAAGTTTACACACACTCAATTAGTACTTGGTAGCATTGCCTTTAAATTGTTTAACTTGGGTCAAACGCTTCCCACAATAAGTTGGGTGAATTTTGGCCCATTCCTCCTGACAGAGCTGGTGTAACTGAATCAGGTTTGTAGGCCTCCTTGCTCGCACACGCTTTTTCAGTTCCGCCCACAGATTTTCTATGGGATTGACGTCAGGGCTTTGTGATGGCTACTCCAATACCTTGACTTTGTTGTCCTTAAGCCATTTTGCCACAACTTTGGAAGTTTGCTTGGGGTCATTGTCCATTTTGAAGACCAATTTGCGACCAAGCTTTAACTTCCTGACTGATGTCTTGAGATGTTGCTTCAATATATCCACATAATTGTCCTTCCTCATGATGTGCACCCGTCCCTCCTGCAGCAAAGCACCCCTACAACATGATGCTGCCAACCCTGTGCTTCACGGTTGGGATGGTGTTCTTCGGCTTGCAAGCCTCCCCCTTTTTCCTCCAAACATTATGATGGTCATTATGGCCAAACAGTTCTATTTTTGTTGGCCAGAGGACATTTCTCCAAAAAGTACGATCATTGTCTCCATGTGCAGTTGCAAACCTCAGTCTGGCTTTTTTATGCCGGTTTTGGAGCAGTGGCTTCTTCCTTGCTGAGCAGCCTTTCAGGGTATGTTGATATAGGACTCGTTTTACTGCGGATATAGATACTTTTGTACCCGTTTCCTCCAGCATCTTCACAAGGTCCTTTGCTGTTGTTCTGGGATTGATTTGCACTTTTCGCACCAAAGTACGTTCATCTCTAGGAGACAGAACGTGTCTCCTTCCTGAGCCTATGCCGGCTGCGTGGTCCCATGGTGTTTATACTTGCGTACTATTGTTTGTACAGATGAACGTGGTACCTTCAGGCGTTTGGAAATTGCTCCCAAAGATGAACCAGACTTGTGGAGGTCTACAATTCTTTTTCTGAGGTCTTGGCTGATTTCTTTTGATTTCCCCATGATGTCAAGCAAAGAGGCACTGAGTTTGAAGGTAGGCCTTGAAATACATCCACAGGTACACCTCCAATTGACTCAAATTGTGTAAATTAGCCTAATCAGAAGCTTCTAAAGCCATGACATCATTTTCTGGAATTTTCCAAGCTGTTTAAAGGCACAGTCAACTTAATGTATGTAAACTTCTGACCCACTGGAATTGTGATACAGTGAACTATAAGTGAAATAATCTGTTTGTAAACAATTGTTGGAAAAATTGTCACGCACAAAGTAGATGTCCTAACCGACTTGCCAAAACGATAGTTTGTTAACAAGAAATTTGTGGAGTGGTTGAAGAACGAGTTTTAATGATTGCAACCTAAGTGTATGTAAACTTCCGACTTCAACTGTAGGTAGTTGAAGGTAGGGAAGGAGGATTGTTGGCACCTGCTTGAGCTCACAGGTGAAGTTGGGGTTCCGGCGTAGCACAGCTCTGGAGCCCCCGGGGGCATAAGCAGAGTTTACCCAGGAGTGGGAGCGGTCTATCCCCTGAACATCATATCACATCAGCCACCACACCGCACCGACACACAGGCAGCCACAGGCCATGGGGGAGAGAGGGAGCGAAGGAAGGTTAGGGAGGGTGGGAGGATTAGGGAGGGGTGGAGACAAGGATCAAATTAGAGAGGGAGGAGAAAGAAGGAAGAGAGGGAGAGAGAGAGGAGGGGGGAGGAGGGGAATAGCGAGGGATAGAACACAGAGGGACAGACAGACATAGGCCACACCACAAGATTGCATAATTGACAACAGCAGTGGAATCAACCAACCATTGGCACAGACAGACAGGAATCACAGGCATGCACATCAAGATACGACACTGGAGTGTCACTACAGGAGGACGAGGGGAGTCTGATTGTATTTTTATTCACAGGAAACACGTCGGACAGACATTCAGCGTACATTTAAACAGCCAGAATGCCATTTAACCACAATTTGAGAAAGTGTCTATGTTTAGACTGGAAGAGGCAGCAACACAGATAACATATTCCGGAGTTCGTCACATAGTGCCTTTACTTCCCCAACTATAGGAGAAACAGAACAGGTTGTATTTACAGTGCCTAGACAGGACAGAACAGGTTGTATTTACAGTGCCTAGACAGGACAGAACAGGTTGTATTTACAGTGCCTAGACAGGAAAGAGGACAGAACAGGTTGTATTTACAGTACCTAGACAGGAAAGAGGACAGAACAGGTTGTATTTACAGTACAGAACAGGTTGTATTTACAGTACCTAGACAGCACAGAACAGGTGGTATTTACAGTACCTAGACAGGACAGAGGACAGAACAGGTTGTATTTACAGTACCTAGACAGCACAGAACAGGTGGTATTTACAGTGCCTAGACAGGACAGAACAGGTTGTATTTACAGTACCTAGACAGCACAAAACAGGTGGTATTTACAGTACCTAGACAGGACAGAGGACAGAACAGGTTGTATTTACAGTACCTAGACAGCACAGAACAGGTGGTATTTACAGTACCTAGACAGGACAGAACAGGTTGTATTTACAGTACCTAGACAGGACAGAACAGGTTGTATTTACTGTATCTAGACAGGACAGAGGACAGAACAGGTTGTATTTATAGTACCTAGACAGGACAGAGGACAGAACAGGTTGCATTTACAGTGCCTAGACAGGAAAGAGGCAATGTCTAAGATAGCTGTATTACCGGAGAGGAGCCAATGAGAGAATTCAATTCAATACCGTTTGATTTGTATTGGAGGTAGAACTGACCTTGCTGCCGATGATCCTTTGCACCTCCTCGTCAGGTGACGTGGGGGTGCTGGCCAGGTCAGGGTTGGAATTACTGATGCTCTTGGAGCGGGCCAGGTGCAGGGTGCTGGGGCGAGCCGTTGCCCTGGACAAGGTGGCGTACTGGATGGGTAGCTCGTAGGCCGGGGTGGCACCCCCTGGGTCAGGGAGAAGAGGAGGGAACTGATACTAAAAGACACACTTATGCTCATTTTAGTAGTTGAGTGAGAATTCTCCAACCACAAGGTTAAATGAATCATACCCAAGCACATCAGAGACATGGATAGATTAAAATACTCTTCCTTGAAAGCATTGGGACTACATCATTACAGCTCGTGTGGAGATATAGTGAATCTTCAGTGTCTGCTGTTCCATTCCTCACCAGTAGGGGGCATGGCAGGCTCAGCAGTGGGCAGGTGGAAGCAGTAGTGAATGTAGGAGGCCAGCAGGTTGTTCCTGCCGTGCTGGTCCTGGTTCCCCTCCAGGTTCTTATGGATCTGGTTGACCAGCATGGACATGGCCTCGAACGCTGCACGGCCCAGGTTCACTGAGAGATGGGAATGGGGAAAAAGAGGCAGAGATCACACCTGGGTTTGCACTTTTGGGACTGTTCCATTTATTCCATTGTACAAGGCAAGCTCAATCGAGCGTAGACGTAAATTATTTGAAAAATGTATCCTAGATCTGGGAGAAATATTTGACCAGGAGTGTTTCTGTGGGAGAGATGAGGATCTTGAAAGGGCGATGAGGGATAAGTCAATCTAAGATGGCCGCCCTCTGTAAAGTTGCCAAGCCACTCACCGATCTGTCCTGCGATGACGGGCGGGTGGACGATGAGCAGGATGAGTTTGGAGAGCAGCTGGTGGAGGAAGCGGACGCAGGTGTCGAGTAGCGCCCCCCGCAGGCCGGTCATGCTGGCCTTCAGCTCACCCTCCACGTTGGCCTCACTGATGATACAGTCCTTCAGACGGAACGGGAACGAGTACTCCTCCAGGACGTAACACAGGGTGAAGAACTTATCCAGGTGGGGATCCTAAGAGACAAAGTCACATGGGGGGGGGTATTCATTTAATGTACAATCCCATTGACTAGAGTATTAGAGAATGTGAGGTAAAGAGAGAGGTGTGAGAGAGAGAGAGAGAGAGAGAGAGAGAGAGAGAGTTACCTGAGTGTGAACTGAGGAGGCAGCTGTCACCTCCACATTGAACACCTGCTTGTGATTATCCACCCACTTCATGCCTGGAAGCTGCACCTGCAATACACACACATTACCTACATCAAAACTCACACACACAGACTAAGCATACAAACTCATGAGTTCATGAGAACTAAGCATGCATGTGCTCACACACTTACGTCAGGGGTGAGGACGGAGTAGCTGGGTGGGGGTTTCTCCACAGAGACTGGCAGACTGAAGGAACCGGTCCGTAGGCGGCCATGTTGCATCAGAGGAATCCACTGTGGACACAGACAATTTAATGCACATTATTACATCACACATAAATAAAGACACAGCACAGCTAATCACTGATGACACTTTTAGTGTATCAACGGCCTAAATATGAGTAGCTTGTAACTGAGGTATGAAATGGGTAGGGAAGCACCCTGACTTGGGTCCATAGTTTTCCCTGGTCAGGTAAGTGGAAAAACCTCTGGGTCCTAGTGAAGCGTACTCACGGTGTATCCCACGGGGGTCTCCAGGGGCGTGTTCTGTTTGGGCTGACAGCTGATGTGGTAGAAGGTGAACAGGAGGTGGTGGTTGTCTGTCAGGTTGGCTGGAATCTTCATCTTCACCTCCTCATAGAACTCTGGAGACCTGAGGAGAGAGAGAGATAGGTGAGAGAGGGAAGGGGAGGAGGAAAGAGACAGAATGAGAGGAGTGTAATAGGAAAGGTGTGGAAGGGAATGGGCTCTTACTTGTCATGGTAGATGATGGGTGAATAAGCCTCTGTTAAGAACTCAGCACAGCTGGATTTCCCAAAGATCACCTATTATGATGAGAGGAGACAGTTTTTACTGGATCTATGCCCTTGTACAAAACACACCCTGCACCACCTTTTGCCCTCAGGGCATTCTTGATACACAAGTGAAACTGTTGAGCGTGAAAAACCCAGCAGCGTTGCAGTTCTTGACACACTCAAACTGGTGCCTACCACCTACTACTATACTCCGTTCAAAGGCACTAAAATCTTTTGTCTTGCCCATTCACCCTCTGAATGGCACACATACACAATCCATGTCTCAACTGTCTCAAGGCCTAAAAATATCATTTTTTAACCTGTCTTCTCCCCTTCATCTACACTGTGGATTTCACAATTGACATCAATAAGGGATCAAAGATTTCACCTGGTCAGTCTATCATGGCCTAATGTTTTGTAACTCTGTATGTCCACAAAGGAATTTACCAGAATCCTTCTCAGAACTGCTAACTATGTAAATAACATGTCATACTAAATGAAATGTAACCTACGGTTCTTTAGCATTACAGTTGGAAGTCTTCCAAATTAGGTAATTTATAATTAGCTGGCTTCTAAACATCATTAATTGGATTTGACAGTTTTTTACATCTTATGGACTGGGAATATGTCCAATAGATGTTTAGACGTCTCCACAGGGCTCCTTCAATGGATTAGGATATTGTTGCCAGGGTCCCAGATTAGATTAGGGTGTGTCCTAAAGGCTCCAATCGGATTAAGAATCCACTGCACAGACTGAACACCACCACATAATTTAGACAGGGAGTTAATTATGCAGTAAATTCCCTCCTTCAGTTTGTTTTAACTATCAAAAAGGTTGTCTGTTTCCAAAAACCAGGAACTAGGGTTACCTACCCCCAACTCAGTTAAACACACTAGACATTCTTGTAGAGTGACCTACTCTTGTGGGGCACATCATATTTCACAGCATCAGGCTTTTCTTTGTGAGGGGGACACCATTGTCCTGAGAGCACTGTGTTACAAATCTGTAGAGGTTTCCTGTTTTGTGATTGGCCTGCTTCACCAGTCCACCAATCACTCACCGGCATGGCCAGACTGGGATCCTCTCCTGCCATGAACTGCACCTTGACAGCAATGTTCCTGACTGAGCCCTGCCGACTGCTGAAGTTCAGGCTCTGGGGGTAGATATACAGCAGGTTCCTGGAAGTGGAGAGGAGGAGGACAAGATGAGGGAGAAGAAAGAAGAGGCAGTGAATTTGAATACCCTAATACAACCCGGAAGGCATAGAGGGGTCATTACAGTCTAGTTTCAGCTCAGCTAGCCTACACGCTGCGGCTGCCTGCCAACATATCCTCCCTACTCAGTAACGCACGCACCACAGGGAGCATGCATGGTCAAATCAATTCTATCTGGCATGTGACTACTTACCACATATCTGGCACAAAAACAGAATATCTAGCCTAAATTACAGGGTAGTATTAGGTCATTTCCGCAGATTTATAACAAATCAAAAAGAAATCTTAACAATTAAGCCTATAAAGTGAGAAGGATTGGGAGAGAAACCATGTGTTTCGAGGAAGCATGTGTGACCTTCAACTCATGTGAAAGAACTTCAGAGCATACCAGTATATTCCAATCCAAAATGTAATTTACTTAGATTAACAATGTTCTTGCTATCTAGTATCCACACACTCACAAACAACACAGAGCAGTGTGACATTATATTGTCATGGTCTGATGGTCAGCCCAATATAATACTGTGCCTGGTTGCATAAAACATCTTAAGTATTTACCTTAAGGAATAATGTTCCCTTACCTAAGATAATTGCTGAATGATGTTGCATAGAGCCCCTCAAACGTTTCCCATAGGTAAGGGCATACTTAAGGGTACTTAATGGGTTTTACGATAGTTTGAAGGCATGTATGGCAGAACATTTATGGTTACCATGGAGACTGACTGAAGGTCTTGTCAAATAGCATTTATTTTGGGAGATTGCAAAATAAAACTTATACATTCAAGACAGGAGAAACAAATTGATTCAGAAGATAAAACATTTATTTTAATTACCTTTTTCTCAACCTGTTTCTATTACTTTTTAAAACGTCAAGCTAACTTACAGAGCAGGTAGCTAGCTAGCCAGCTGGCTTTGTAGCCATTGTTTGTGCACCTTCCATTGTTTAGCTAAGTAGCTAGCTAGCTGGCTGATGTTTTCCTTTGCAACCAGGGCAGAGGAAAACATTCACCTTCACAAATGCCGTTTACATTGATATTCATACTGAATGAAGCACTTAAGGGACCTCATGGGCACCATTAACCTTTTCACTTAATTTAAGAGAGAAATTCACCTTAAAATGTTTTGTGCATCTGACTTAAAATTAAACTTGAGATGTTTTATGCAACCAGGCCCTGGTCCATATCTACCAGGACAAACAGAGGCTCAGTTGATGTTAATGTAGGTCATGTGTATTTGACACCTGGAGGCCTGACAGAGTTACTCCAGAGGTTGGGATGAACGCCAAGGTCAGCCTGACTAAGGCCACAGAGCTGATCTCTGATTGGACCACGACTGAGCTAATGTTACACAGTAATTTTGAACAGCCAATATAAAAGAGTCGTATCATTACTGATATCCGATGTGAGATGAAAAAGATACTACAGACCTGAGGCACCTAGACATACAGCTGAGAAAATGAACACAGGGTACCTTTTTAACGACAATTGAGGAGTAACAACACCCTTAACAAAGCTTTAAGACAAACAGGCATTGGAAGGGGCACTGGGCGATTCTCACTAGATTTCGAGTCGATAGTCTCTCTGAAGAGACAAAGAAATAATATCTTTATATAGCCTCTGTCCTCAGGTCAGGATGAGGGCCACACTACTCTGCTTGCTGTGTATGGCCATGTGTTTAACAGGGATCCCAGCCAGCCCGGTCCGGAAGGCCCAGAAGAACAACCAGGCTGCCCCCATTGATGACATGAACGTGCTGATGTACGGCGTGCTGCAGTTCAGCGAGACCCTCCACCACGTCTACGAGAGCACCGATGCCAAGTTCGCGCGGATCGAGAGGTCGCTGAGGAGACATGAGGAAAGACTGGATAGGCTGGGCCAGGAGGCAGGCCAGGCCGCAGAGAAGGAAAGACAGATGAGACAGGTGCTAGATCAGATACAGGTGAGGAAACATGCTCGTCCTGCTCTGACGAAGGTCTACTGTGAACGGAAACTTGCCAATTAAATGACAAATGTGCATAGATCTAAGTGTGCAGAGGCTTTTTATTCAGTAAGTGTGCACCTCAGCTACTCTGTCAGGTGTACATTAGATTTATATATTTACTGAAGTAAACACACCCAGTCAGACACCTCAAACGCACTCTGACAGTGTCATCAATTGGTAGATGTGTTTTGAGAGGGTTAAGCATCTAAAATGATGATCAATTTGTGGATTTCACTCCAGAGCGACAGGGCAGACAGAGATAACCCTGCTTTGCCAACAATCTGAAATCCCAGTCAGTCAGATAAGCTCTATTCCTCTGGGCTCCAACAGGGAGAGAGAGCAGCTGAACAGACACCATTGGCTATTTGGCTGAATGGGCCAATAACTGCAATGAACCTGAGCACTCAATTATCTGGCTAGCTATTCAACATAAACACAGAGCCATGTACATATTCGTTTTGTTTACTCAATATAGATCCTAATGTTCTGAGAACAGAGGAAGTGTGAGAATGGCATTGGCCAGCCAGTGTATGTTGAGGCCAAGGCAGTTTGAGCAGCTGGTCTGAGATCAGTGGGAGGGAGAGGATTTAAAGCCAGATGCTCTTTTCCAAGGGCCAGATGGCTGGGCTGCAGTCAGAGGCTGAGGAGGCCAAGGGCAAGGTGGCCCAGGTGGAGCAGGAGGAGGGGGAGCTTAGGACCAAGGTGATCAACCTGGAGACATACCTTCAGACCTACCCCCCCAACAGCATACAGGAATTAAAGGTAAGGTACACTTCTCAATCACACACAGATTATGTCAAACAATCCAATGCCAACACACTCAATCTGTTCTATTCCATTCATAAATTCATATGTGCGTGTGTGTTTTCAGGATAGGGCGTTATTACACTCCAGTGTTCTGAAGGGCCTGCTAACATGGACACAGTTCCAAAAACAGAGCACTGAGAGTCAGAACCAACAGTTGACCAAGCTACAGAAACTGGTGGGTAAAATATTTGAAAAATGCTAAATAGAATCTGCCCATGATTGATGTAGTGATGGACGCCGTGTTTGACTAAGTTTGCTTTGTTTTTTATTTCAGAGTGAAGCCAGGAGTTAGCCAGTCCTTTGTCACATCCCCTGACGGTTCCACTGAATCTTAACACCAGCTACTGTAGCTACTACACTCCATGACTATACCCTGGTGCATAAATACCCTGTCTACTCATTCAACCATAATTCACACAGAACAAAAACTCCCACCCAATAAACAGAATTACAATAACATGATATATTTATACCACTGTATTATATTTCTGAATACATTTAATTGTGTTTAACACAAGCCCTTTTTTATTGTACATGTACATGTTCTTTATTTTAATTCTAATTCATTCTTACTGGGTTCATTTTGTATATTTTGTGTGCAAATAAAAATCCGCAAAAATCATTTCTGAGCTGTGGTGTTTATGCAGCACATGACATGTAAAATCTATCTATGACAGCATATGAGAGTCTACTGACCTGTAGGTTTTGAGGCGTGTAGACTGACCTGTAGGTTTTGTGAGGCGTGTAGACTGATCAGTAGGTGGTGTAAGCAGTGTAGACTGACCTGTAGGTGGTGTGAGGCGTGTAGACTGATCAGTAGGTGGTGTAAGCAGTGTAGACTGACCTGTAGGTGGTGTGAGGCGTGTAGACTGATCAGTAGGTGGTGTAAGCAGTGTAGACTGACCTGTAGGTGGTGTGAGGGGTGTAGACTGATCAGTAGGTGGTGTAAGCAGTGTAGACTGACCTGTAGGTGGTGTGAGGGGTGTAGACTGATCAGTAGGTGGTGTAAGCAGTGTAGACTGACCTGTAGGTGGTGTGAGGGGTGTAGACATAGCGGGCAGGGAACTCCAGCACTTCCTTGGTGGGGCGCACCCTCAGGTCAGGGTAGGGCTTGACATGGAGCAGCTCAGGAGACAGGCAGTAGTGAGGAGAGTCTGGGGCTGGAGAGATGTCTATTTTCAACTGGGCTAGGGACAGAAGGAGCAGGAAGAGAGAAAAACAAGGTTCCACTTGTGAACATAAAAGTTCTCTCTATTCAGCCTATAGAACTTGTGCAGGTGATTATATATAAACATTTGTGTGTGTGTGCTGCGCATGTCAGCCAGAAACTTGTAGAGGTCTTCATCACTCAGCCTGTCCCCCTCCTATAGGTACCTGTGACAGGTCTCAGTCTACGTAGGACAGAGGATGGTCTGCGCATGTCTGCCAGAAACTTGTAGAGGTCTTCATCACTCAGCCTGTCCCCCTCCTACAGATACACAGAGATCATAGTATATCGGCACACAGACACATCTGAGACAGGTTACAGTGACTTTAACAAGTATTCATATCCCATGGATTTCTTCACATCTTATTGTTAGAAAGTGGGATTAAAATAGAGAAAATACTCTGCAATGTCAAAGTAGAAGACAAAATCGTATAAAAATATAAATTATGAAAAATATATCTTGATTAAATCAGTATTCACCCTGAGTCAACACATGTTAGAAACACCATTGGTAGCGATTACAGCAGTGTGTCTTTTTGAGTAAGTCTCTAAGAGCTTTGCACATCTTCGTTGTGCAATATTTGCCCATTATTCTTTTCCAATTTCTTCAAGCTCATTGCTAGACAGCACTTTTTTCAAGTCTTGCCATACATTTTCTAGGAGATTTAAAGAGACAGTACAAGATTTTGGCAAGAAAGCCATTAAACTCTAACTGTTTTAAAATCACAATTGGCCAAATGGTGAAAACCCTGAGTGGTTTCATTCCTCTCCAGCAACTCAGTTAGGAAGGATGCCTGTATCTTTGTAGTGACGGAGTGTTTTGATACACCATCCAAAGTGTAATTAACAACTGAACATCCCTATATATTCAGTGCTATATATTCAGTGTCTGTCTGTTTTTTGTAGTTCTTTTTTCACCTTTGTGATGGTATTGGAAATGCTCCCTGGTCTTTGTGGTTGAATCTGTGCTTGAAATTCACTATGTGACTAAGGGACCTTACAGATAATTGTATGTGTGGGGTACAGAGATGAGGTTGTCAAAAATCATTGACAAATCATTATTGCACACAGAGTGAGTCCATGTCACTTATTATATGATTCGTTAAGCACATTTTTACTCCTGAAATTCTTTAGGCTTGCCATAATGAAGGGAGTAAATACTTAGATAACCAAGTCATTTTATTTATTTGTCAACATTTATAACATTTCAATCCCAATTTGTAACGCAACAAAACGAAAAATCCTGGTGGGGTGAATACTTATGATAGGCACTGTACACCTGGGTAGCACAAACACACAACATTCTGACTGACCTGTTTGAAGAAGTTGGTGACTGTGAGAGTGGCTGGACGGAAGGTGGCAAAGTTACACATGTCCTCTCCTACACTCATCCGCTCAAACCCTTTCTTCTTTCTCTCGTTCCATGTTCCATGGCCTTTCCGCTCTGAGAAAAAGACAAGTCATCCGTTTAGAGATACAATATAACAATTATTACATACTTATTATGAAATGCTGACACTTTTGTTACATGCACTATTCAACAAGAACCGTGTCTGAGTGTGACTGACATAATGAATTCCAACATGTATTTCCATGTGTATATTAAAAGAGAATCTGTTAGTCACTCCAGGATTCCGCGATCGCATAATTCGACGCAAAATCAACCAAAGTGCATATTATGCGAGAGCTCGCAATTTTGACAAATTTTTACCAATCACTGCACTGTTACCGTGGAAAATGGCCCAATCCAACCACACGTCAACAAAGTTTTTCCCCCCTGGTCTGTCAGCGTATTCACGTGCGAAGATGATGGGTGATTGTTGATGGCTCTAGTCTAGAGGAAAAAGAAACGCACACCTATATAGACGAGGTGCTGGCTAGCGGAGTGGAAAACTTGAAAATAAAGAAGAGCCGCACACTCTAGGAGCTCAGATGCAAAAAATATTTTATGTCCAACGTTTCGACAGGCAAGCTGTCTTCATCAGGGTATAATCCGAAACGTTGGACATAAAATCTGAGTGCACTGAGTGCAATTTGTCAGCATTGCCATTTTAAACTGTGTAAAACTTAATACGGATTACGAAAGCACAATCTTTCTGGATTTTTTTATAATAATCAGCCACAACGCTTATTTTTACGTGTTCTGTTCTTTATCTCCCTTACGACCATTTCAGAAAAAAAATCTGAATCTCAAGAATTTTGAAGACAAGTTAATAGAAAGAAATATCGATCCTCAAATTGAAAGTGATTGATCAGCTTTGAATCTTTTTTTTTATAAGAGAGAGGGTGAGGGAGAGAGTGAGTAGGAATGGGAGGTGCATCTCGTATTGATAGCAAGCCCCAAGCCTGATGGAGAGGAGAGGTGTGTGTGTGAGTGGATTATGGCTGTTTGTTCAGGAAAATAAACAGAATTGAGCACTTTAGATGTTTCTAATTGTTTTTGAATTATGTATTCTGCTTAAAATCGTCCTAAAACTGAGCACGACTTATTGCTTTATATGAAATTAACGTGAAAAGAAAACATCTCAAAATGTATCGCAGAATTTCAGAAAAGCTGCCGCAAAATCAAGCATTTTTGGCCACAGAAATAACAAAACATTTTTTGCAAAATCCTGGAGGGACTGATCTGTGTATGTGCTTGACATCCTAACTGTGATTAAACCAGGGGGCGTTTGGTAGAGGTCAGAGGTCATAACTACCAGAGTCAGAGTCGGGGTCAGAGCGCTCCAGCCCCCCCACACTGCTGACGATGTTGACCAGGTGGATGGCCGTCCAGGCGAAGGGCATCCTGTACCTCCCCAGCCTGCTACACGACGTCTCCGCCTGCAGACGCAGCTTCTCCAGCTTCTCCTTGTGCTAAACAGAGAGAGACAGACTGACTGGTGGGGACTGTAAACCTGGATGGGAGCTTGCTCTATCAAGGGCCTTGAGAAAAGACCTTTGCAAGGTGATACTGTAAAATTTATATAATGTTGGACATTGAGCTTCAGAATAGGGAATTGCAAATATTGCAGTTGTCTGACTAGGCAGAATTGAGTAATGCTGATGGCTACCCAGCTGGACAGAGTCCCATGTGCATGACCCCATGCAGGCATGTACACATGCAAAGAAAATACGAATAGAAGATAGATACTATGAACTTACTGTTACCTTTGATGAGTCCGACTCTTTCATGACCATGTAGGGTTCACAGGATTCCCCTATGTCTCCCTGCTGAAGGACCTTCTCCAGCTGAAACACACACACACACACACACACACACACACACACACACACACACACACACACACACACACACACACAAGACACGTGTGTAACGGTGAACATTGCTGACCTGACCATTATTTGCAAATGGTGCACACATGGTGCATGCACACACATTTCTAAAGCAATATACGAAATGCAAATATTGGACGCATCTTCAGAATAACTAATGTCACATTCACGAGTTAAAGACAAATAGGTCGTTGCACTTCACTGTCACCTATGTGGCAAAGCGTACAGAACTTTATCTTAAGTAAATAAGTGATATAATGCAGCCATGATAAGGTATTGCAAAGCCACTTGGCATGAATCATTCTGGTGGCTGAAGGATATTCCACTGATTTGTCTGGGATGGTCTGCTCAAATGCAGTTTACACAGCAAATTGGCCAGTGTTACCTTGTATTCATTTTTCTGTGTTACATAATAACCCCAGTGTTTGTGTTAATGCTTAGCGTTGGTGTTAATGCTTAGCATTGGTGTTAATGCCCAGCGTTGGTGTTAATGCCCAGCGTTGGTGTTAATGCCCAGCGTTGGTGTTAATGCCCAGCGTTGGTGTTAATGCCCAGCGTTGGTGTTAATGCCCAGCGTTGGTGTTAATACCCAGCGTTGGTGTTTAATACCCAGCGTTGGTGTTTAATACCCAGCGTTGGTGTTTAATACCCAGCGTTGGTGTTTAATACCCAGCGTTGGTGTTTAATACCCAGCGTTGGTGTTAATACCCAGCGTTGTGTTTAATACCCAGTGTTCTATTGCAGGTAGATGTTTGGAACCATTTGTTTCAATTGATTGATTAATTAGTCTTATGCTACACAAAGATAAATAACATACATAACTAATCCAATCTGTTAGTTGGACTTATTACACCAGTTACTGAAATGATTGTTGCAGTTTAGATGGTTTAGGTAGTTTCACATCTTAGTCCTCCTGACCATGGCAGTCAATCTGAATGCAGGTGTTGGTGAAAACATTTCAAAATGTTGGATATCTCCACTCTATCTGGATTCCAATGGAAAATACACAACTTTGCAAGCCAGCATAATTTGACTTGCAAATAAAACTCATAGAATAAAAATGAAAGTTTTACATCTTCCTAAGTCTGAGGGTGGTTTAAACCTTCCAGACTTGGAATTGTATCAACTCGCCACACAAGTCTTCTACTTGCGACATATAGTTAAATGCACTAAAGAGGAACAATGGCTACATATTGAAGATGTGCATGCTCATTCCCAGAATCTTTTCATGTGTCTATTTTCAAAGGATAAAGCTGAGAACATTAAAGCAGCAATATGTCGATTTTTGGGAAACCCGACCTAATTCACATAGATGTGTCATTCTCATTGAAAGCAACTCTAAGAAGCGGTAGATCTGTTCTATGTGCGCTATTTCTATGCTTACTGTTCTTAAGGTTCATTTTTGCGTCTTTTTACTTTCTGTTTTGTACAATCCCTTCAAACAGCTGAAAATACAATATTTTTGGTTATAGAAAATATATTTCACAGCGGTTTAGATGGTACAATGATTATCTGCACTATACTTGTTTGTTTTGCCACAAACTGAAACTATGTGAACTTTTAGAATTCTTGCAACCAGGAAACAACTTCATAGTTAAAAACACTAACAATATAGAAGAAAATGAAATGTATTCTACAAGAACCAACATCACTCTTTAAAAACACAATCCTATGGAACAATCCTTGGATAGCGTTTCAGAATTCACCAATAAATTGGTCCACATGGAAAACTAAAGCAATAGAAACCGTAAATGACTTGGTCATAGGAAATAAATGTATTTCCATTCCAGAATTAAAAATCTATTTTAGACTGACCAGTGGAGATATTTTCAAATACATGCAATTTAAAAGTTTAATATCACAAAGTTTCGATTTGAAATCATTTGGACATCAGCAATCTTGAGGGAATCCTATTGGAGTCAGAAACTGATATTAATATGATAGGTAAGATATACAAAATAACTGATACTGGCTCAAGATGGAGGGAATGTTGGAACATAACTAACTAAATTACAGTTCATGAAAATGTATGCTTAATCCAGTATAAACTAATGGATGTACTATACAAGAGACAAAATTCACAGATTCTACAGTACAACGGCAGAGTAATTTCTTAATTATACAACGGGTGGGTCTAATCCTGAATGCTGATTGGTTAAAACCGCATTCCAGCTGGTGTCTATTCCACAAGTTTCCACCGGCTAAATTTATGACGTCGAAATACCTTTAAACTCTGTTCCATCTGACTGCGCAATCCCCTGTCTCATCAGCCCAGCCAGGCAACTTATTAACTTGATCTCCAATATAAAAAGCATCTAGACATTATCTCATATTTCTTTTAGACTAACATTTCGTTTACAACAGGGGAGATTTGTATAAACCTTGCTGCCTCTCCGACATTTGAAACATTGTTTTAATATTCAAATTAGATCTCCTGCTGTCCCTTAGTAATGAACGAGTCGGGACGAGACAGACAGGCAGGCAGCGTTTCTATCCCAGTCGAAATCATGAATCAGCTGGCATCAATTTGCAGTCTTTCCAACTTCACTTTGAAGTTATTGTGTTACTATAAGCTGTGTTGTTGGCTAGCTCCTCTGAACAACAGTGTCCTGACGAGTGAGCACATTTTCTATGCCAGGCGAATTTGCGCATCATTAGCTCATTGTTATGGATGTATCTAAATAAATGGTCACTAGAAAACAGCTTAAACAAATGCAGCTACTTGCTGTTATTCTGGCTGCTTCTTTTTGACATGACTGTAAGTCAGCTGTAGTTGGCTAGCTAGCAAGCAAGCAAGGGATAAGAACGTTACCAGCCAGTATGGCAATTGAACATTTATAACAAATGACTGGGTCGCGTCCAAAGATACGGTGTCGTTGATGTTTGTGTGCGTCTGTACGCTTTCATTTGTATGTGTATGTTTTGTAAATACTATATATATATATATATATATATATATATATATATATATCGTACCCAAAAAATATTTTACTTGCATGCCTGATGTGGCCTGTAAACCATGGGTTGCAGGCCACTGTATTAGAGTAAAACTAGGCCCTCAAAATAAGGCTTATAAAATATGTATTGTCTTAAAGAATGTAATTTTAATGATAACATATTCGCTTGGGATCTCACTTAGTGAAGGCTACAGGACTGAAAATGAATGAATGCAACAGCCATGTCTCTGTCACTAACAAATACAGTGATGGGTGGTAACTCTACAACTCACACGAAAGGTAAGGCACACTGGGAAATATGCAAATAAGGCTTTACACTAGGAAATGTGTGGACCCGTATTGACACTGGAAGATAGTTAAATTTAACACTCTCAGTGTTTATTTAACAATGGAGAATATGTTGTATAATTCAGTTCACACCTAAAAAACATTGCTGGATAGAAGATAAACGATTTTGTATCCTTAACAGTTCATATGGACAGGACTAGAGGTTTTCCCCTGAACATGTGACCAGACCAAGAAAAAGACCTACAGAGAGTCAGTAGTTTGTAATGTGACGTAGAGCCTTCTCTGGACTCTCTGTATGTGCCCCCCCTAGTGGCCATATGTCCAGTACCTTGATGACCAGGAAGATGTCTGCAGAGGGGTACGTGATGGAGAAGATGGCTGAGCGGGTCAGGGTGGAGATGGCTGTGTGGGGCGTGTGGAGACGCAGCAAGCCCTTCATCTGATCTGAGTTCAGGTCAAAGTGAAAGTCTTCTGAGATCTGAGAGAGGGAGGGAGGAGATGAAGAAATGTATGTCAAGGGATATTAATTATGTTTTGACTCAGATTTAAAGCACAAGACCTTTGAGGCATAGTGAGAGCTAGAATAATGTAATCAGTCAAAACATGAGCTCAGCATGACATAAGCATAATATGATAATTCAAAAACAAACATGCTGTATATGTACACAGTCTAAACATTTCTAGAAAACTTATAGGTACCTTTTTCTTTTCCTTGACATCATAGAGAGCAAGAGTCCCAAATATTGGTTCAATTTCTATTTCAAATCTGTAGGGGGTACAAAAAGCACAATGTGTGTTTGGATGAGAAGGAAATATGATTGATAAATTAATAAAATGGCAAAATGTATTTACTATTGTGCTGACCTGAACTGTGACTCAGCACTTTACATTAGTGTGAAAAGGGTATAAGTGAAAGAGTGACCGACAAGGATCATTTTAGAAATGATAAGGACAGACAGATGGTCACTCACTTGAGGGACAGACACTTGACCATGATCCTCTGACCACAGTGTTCTTTGGGGACCTCTGGGACAGAACATCTCTCCACAGCCTCATCCTGTCAGAGACAACACACACATAGCCGTGAGAACATAAACACGACAGCAACATTTACACAGCCAGACGCCATGGCAACGTTGACACAGACACCACAGTAGTGTGTACACAGACATAACGAAAGAGGGAGAGAGCGTGAGAAGGAGACAGAGGCAAGTAGGGCTGGGCGGTAAACGGTATACCGGTATTGATGCACGGACCGGGTTTGGGCGTTTACTTTACCTTTAAAACGGTATTTGAATGTTTTGTTTGTTAAATGTGATACGCTGTGTGTAACGTCCATTTTTATAGTTTACTCCGCTACTTGAGTCATCTCTCTCCACTCTCCATGCCACGTTCCACACAGACCTAGCCCCTCCCCGTCACTCATGGAGCGTATTTGTTGTTCTTCGACCACAAGACACTTGTGTTCAGTCTGCATGGTCAACGCAGCACATGCAAAAACAATTATAATAAAATAAAATGTTATTGATCACATACACATATTTAGCAGATGTTATTGCAGGCGTAGCGAAATGCTTGCAATGACAATGTTGAACTAATGTTCCAGAATTACACTGTTCGTTTGTGTTACATCTGCAAACAGCTCGTTTGTCTTCTCTTAGCAAGTTGGGCCTAAATTGTGTTAGTCGCTAATGCTAATCACTAGTTAGCTGGCTAATAAATGTACTGAGTCAGAACAAACATAACTAGCTATACAGCCTGATAATACCAGTGATGGTGTATACCTAAATCAGCATGTTGTCTGTGCAACAGTATCTTCTAAATCAAAGAGGAATAAGCGAAGCATGAATGTTAGCTACATGAATTAGCTAAAAGAAAACGTTCAACATAGCCAAAGATTATAGGGTCCCCTAACACTTATGAACAATTTGGTTCCTACTCTGACACAATAACTCCTCCCTGGCATTTTCATTCGTTGTCATGTCAAACAACACTGTATTCAAAGTGCCCACTATCTTATTCTAACTACAGAATTAGAATAATCATTCTATTTCCATGATTGCAACAGTTCCCGAGTGGCGCAGCGGTCTAAGGCACTGCATCTCAGTGCAAGAGGCGTCACTACAGTCCCTGGTACGAATCCAGGCTGTATCACATCCGGCCGTGATTGGGAGTCCCATAGGGCAGCGCACAATTGGCCCAGGGTCGTCCGGGTTTGGCCCGGGGTAGGCCAAAATTTAAGTGCAATTGCAACATTTTGGAAAAAATAAGGCCTAGATTGTTTGCCCATATGTGGTAGTGTGGAAATTATCTGAAATGAGTGCAGAAATTGATGGAAATAAATGTGGGTTGAAGTTGAACAGAACAGTATAAAACAATCAGAATGGACAAAGACCCATTGAAATTACTTAGAATGTACAATGCATTCGGAAAGTATCCAGACCCCTTGACTTGATCCACATTTTGTTACGTTACAGCCTTATTCTAAAATGGATTAAATTCCTCATTAATGTACACACAACACCCCATAATGACAAAGCAAAATCAGATGTTTTACTTTTTGTAAATGTATATAAAAAAAATATTAAAAATGAAATATCACACCTACATTAGTATTCAGACCTTTTACTCAGTACTATGTTGAAGCAACTTTGGCAGCGATTACAGCCCGAGTCTTCTTGGGTATGACACTACAAGCTTGGCATACCTGTTTTTGGGGAGTGTCTCCCATTCTTCTCTCCAGATCCTCTCAAGCTCTGTCAGGTTTGATAGGGAGTGTCGCTGCACAGCTATTTTCAGGTCTCTCCAAAGATGTTTGATCGCGTTCAAGTACGGGCTCTAGGTAGGCCACTCAAGGACATTCAGAGACTTGTCCCGAAGCCACTCCTGCATTGGCTGTGTGCTTAGGGTCGTTGTCCTGTTGGAAGGTGATCCTTTGCCCCAGTCTGAGGTCCTGAGCAGGTTTTCATCAAGGATCCTTCTGTACTTTTCTCTGTTCATCTTTCCCTCGTTCCTATGATGCTGCCACCACCATGCTTCACTGTAGGGATGGTGCCAGGTTTCCTCCAGGTGTGATGCTTGGCATTCAGACCAAAGAGTTCAATCTTGGTTTCATCAGACCAGAGAATATTGAATAAACTCCAAGCGGCCTGTCATGTGCCTTTAACTGAGGAGTGGTTTCCGTCTGGCCACCCTACCATAAAGGCCTGATTGGTGGAGTGCTGCAGAGATGGTTGTCCTTCTGGAAGGTTCTGCGATCTCCACAGAGGAACTCTGTCAGAAGGACCATCAGGTTCTTGGTCACCTCCCTGACCAAGGCCCTTCTCTCCCGATTGCTCAGCTTGGCCGGGTGGTCAGCTCTAGGAAAAGTCTTGGTGGTTCCAAACTTCTTCCATTTAAGAATGATGGAGGCCACTGTGTTCTTGGGGACCTAAAATGCTGCAGAAATTGTTTGGTACCCTTCCCCAGTCCTGTCTCAGAGCTCTACGGACAATTCCTTCGACCTCATGGCTTGGCACTGTCAACTGTGGGACCTTATATAGACAGGTGTGTGCCTTTCCAAATCATGTCCAATCAATTGAATTTCCCATATGGAAACATCTCAAGGATGATCAATGGAAACAGGATGCACCTGAGCTCAATTTCTAGTCTTATAGCAAAGGGTCTTAATACTTATGTAAATAAGGTATTTAGTTTTTAAATTTTTTAATACACTTGCAAACATTTAAAAAAAAACTGTTTTCTCTTTGTCATTATGGGTTATTGTGTGTAAATTGATGAGGAACATTTTTCTTTATTAAATCCATTTTAGAATAAGGCTGTAACGTAACAAAATGTGTAAAAAGTGAAGGGGTCTGAATACTTTCTGAATGAACTGTATGTGTTGCCACCCTAGGGTCACGCACTACTCAAAGCAAATGTAGAACTTTTATTATTCAAAAACATAAAATAACATCAAATACCCTAAAAACCAAAAAATGTCAAATACCTTAATATTATATTTTGGCCATATCGCCCAGCCCTAGAGGCATGATACGCAAACAGACGGTCACATGGCTGAGGAGAAGGCCATGGTATCGTACATCTATTTCATTGATGTGCTTAAATGTCTATGGTGGAACTGCCTGATTTTTAGCAATAGAATCTACACGTAATTAACTTTGAAACGTTTTTTTGATATATAATTAAGTTGATATAGTTTCCGTAGCTTTCTATGTTATAGCCATATCATTCTACACAAAGTTGGCTAGCATGCTGACAGACAACTGAGCTGAACAGAAGTGAATAGCGTATGGATGATATTAATAATATTATTTGGGACAGACCTCGTCGGGAGGAGGGAAGAGCCCCAGCAGGTCAGAGTGGCGCCCCTGCAGGCGGGCCTCAGCGTTGCGGCGGTCCATGTCATCTGCAGCCGTGCGCTCTAGCACCGAGGGCAGCAGGGCGTCCGGCGACGAGTTCTTCAGGTCAAAAATACTGGAGGCCCAGCTACCCCGGGGCGTGTCATCCAGAGAGACTGACTGCCGCTTAGCATCGTCCTGGTCATCTTGGCGGTCAGTGGCTGCAGCCTCGTCCAGTTCAAAGGTCTGCTTAACCAGCCCTCGCTGCCTCTCCCTCTGGCGCTCAGAGTTGTGGGGGGTGTGGCTTGTACTGTAACGCTGATACCTACAGACACGACAAAATACATTATTCTCATCTTTAAATCACAGAGATAATGTACATCATGGGCACCATTGCAACCAAATCAATTGTAAATCAATGTGGATAAAGGAATGGAAAAGAGGGAGGCATATGGGACACATGATGGAGGGACACTCACTTCCTATGAATGATCAACCAGTCATCTGTATAGACACCCAAGGCATCTCTCACTCTTGGGTCAAATGTGCTGTGGAAAAAAAACACATGAATTATATAGTATGACATAAATATTACAATGGCATAGGAAAGGTACAGGGTGTTCTGCCTGTCCAGTAGAATGATAATGCTGTGTCAAGAAGTCCTAGTTATGTGAGCATGTGTGTGTCAGTCTTATCCTCTAGATTATTTTCTAGGCGGGGCACAAAGGAATTCAACGCAACATCCAGGCCACTATCTCCAAAATTGCCATTTGAAACCCATTGAAGCCAAACTCTTTTAGGCAGGTGGAAACAGAGCTAGGCAAGGGGACATAATGCTAGGGGAAACACTGGTGTGTGTACTGTATATAATGTACATAGTATGTGTGTTAGTGTGACTCACTCCTCCTCGGGCAGAGGGGGCTCCAGTGTAGTACACTCTCTGTCCTGCAGGAGGAGCTCCAGGTCATCTGGGGGGAACTCCATCAGCTGTCTGAGGGGGCCAGGCTCCGCCCCAGGGGTGTGGCTACTCACATACTCCTCATAGTCCACAGGCTCCACCACCTCTGTCAGCGGCACCTGACAACCAATGAATCAATCAATCAATAACACACAACAATCAATACCTGGGGTGTGTTCAGTTCGCTCGAATGTTTGCAGAACAGTTTGTACTGAACGACACGTTTTCTTGAACAGACTGAGATAGGTTTGCTCCGTTCGGTGGGTGTGCCTTGAAGCAATGAGTGACATATTTAAAAGGGCAGAGGTGCATTTTGAACCTCAACTGGTCGTTCAGTACAGCACCGTTTCTGTTCTATTGAAAAAAAATTATGTACTGAACGCAGCCCTGGAGAAGCATTATATTCATAAACCTGAACATTCCACCAGGACCACACAAGCTACAGGCCACAACGAGATAGTGAGCAAAGAAAAGAGATGGATAATATGAGTGATTAAGCCTAAATCACCTACTTTTGACACACTCGTATACATATACATAGACACTGGCTCCACTTCAGTAAGAGCACTGCGGAGCTAGCCTTTTTATGCACAAATAAATGACATCCTAAGTGGTTGATGACCTCCTTAAGAAGTTGTTTGTTTCCAAAGCAGTAAATTCAACTCAACCATAGAAATTCCGTCCTCATCTTTGACCAAAGTCAAGGTGATAAACCTAAAAACATAAACACACTGCTACTTACAGGTTGGTGTGCTCCTCGTTTCTTGGACAGCTGAGGGGAGCCATACTCTCTGGATACCTGCTTCCTGACCTCTGCAGCCACCGTCCTGACAGAGACAGACAGACAGGAAAAGGTAGAGTACAGTTACGCTCAAACAGGGGAAAAACTGTTTTTCATTCACAGCTGTATCTTCAGGAAGCCAAACAGAAACAAGTCTAGACATAATAAATACCAGAATAGCAATCATTCTGTCAGTGGATAAAGACGGTTAACTTGAGTACAACTGATTTGATGCCCATCCTTGCATGCGTTAGCCACAGATTCGTATGCAAATATGCTCCATAATCTAGATACTCAGCTAAAATCTCTCCAGCGAGGTGCCAAAAATCTAATTTCCTCACCATTATCAAGCACATGCAAATAAGCCAATTAACATAGGCTAAACAAAACCCTTTCTGACGATAACCCAGAGTTAAACCTATTACATTTAGCTTATTGTTGCTTTAAACCATTATGAATATGTAGGCTACTCCCAGACGTAATGCTTGACAGTGTGTTATTCATAATTATGTGCCTGCCTTAGATTTCATAATAGCTTTCCAGTTTTGACTTCTTATCAGATGTGAGCAGCCATGTATGCTATCCATTCTCTCCCCACTACCCAGTCCCCAGCAGCTGGTACTAGTAGCAATGCTGAATGCCAGCAGCTGTTCTGAATGGGAGTCGAGCCGGATCTGTGGGAGAAGAGAGGAGCGGTGGCTGGGCCTAGTACAGAAACCAGGCAGAGAGCCATAACTCTCTCACTACCCCTTGCCTGGGCCTTTATGGACCAATAGCAAATGGGAGGCTTAGAGAGGGGGACAAAGTCAAACTAGGCTCCCAATCCTCTCAGAGACACAGCACGCAGCTGCTCTTCTACAAACTTATAACGGACTGGCCATCTCATACTATATATCTCACACAGACACGCACAGATACACACACACATAACGCTTCCGAAATCCCCTGGTCACGGTCTCTGTGGTCAAACTATGTCTTCATTCTACACATTAAATGCTACTGCTCTCTGCTTCAAAAGGAGACACTCAAATGTAATTTCTCCCCATGACATACTACACCCACCCCCCCTCAGAAATAACTCTATCCCAAATCACCCAACCCTTTCAAGCTGGAACTCTACAACAATCTTTTGACAGAGGCGTCAGTCACAACGATATGTTTGTGATAGTGTTATTCTGCCTTTAAAATGTGCTACCTTTTCCAATCCCCACTTTAAACAGGATAAAGGAAAAGCTATCGCCTCCAAGGGCAATAGACGGAACACCCTGTCACACCCTTTCCTGCATCCTGAACCGATACAATGGACTGGCTCCCACTGAGGAGAGAGAGGACTGGAAGATAGAGTTGGGGAGAGAGGAGAAACTGTAGAAATGATTAGGCCTAAGCTGTTGAATTCAGCACTCTACTCGGTTACTACTAAGTTAGGCTATAGCCTAGTAATAGGTTAGCTGATACAATTAGAACTAGTAGGCTGCCAGTCAACATTCAGAGGGAACAGCACCATTCACCATTAGCTAGGCTAACTCAATATGATAATCATGTGAGACTGAGAAATATGCGTACATACCATGGTGAGTATAATAAGTCTGGTATGGGCCAGTCGGAAAGTCCTAATACGTTGTTGTGGTGTTGTTGACTGTTTCACACTGGACTGCTGACATTCCAAGATGTCATTGACATTTCCTCCCTGTTGGTTTTGATGTGATGTTCACCTGCATGTTGTGATGCTGATAGACATCTCTTATCAAATATCCAGTCTGCGCTCAGGAGCCTTCAAGGGCCACTCACCCATAACATGAAGGAGGTTCTCAGATGATTATATCAAGGCTGCAAGGTGAACAGCTAGGCTAGTGCTTTAATTCTGAAAGTGTGTGTGTGTGGGGGGGGGGGGGGCACACCTGCTATTAGCATGTACTACGATGTATTGCCTATACCCATCCACCTTACACCACACAATCAATTGCTTAGCATGCAGTTCCCTGATCAAGTATGAACTCAACTCAGAAATGGTGAAACTGGGAAATGCATCATGTCATGCAAGGTGATATTACAGCTATAGGTCTGATCTAACTCTGTGGATGATAATAAAGATACTGTCCTCAGCTACTTTACTTTCCCATGGGAAAAGGGGCACTCCATCTTGCCTACTTCTGTTTTCATTGTGTAGCAGAACTCCACGTTTCAGTTCCATCTACAGACCTACCCCCAGGAAGAGCTCTACACAGTATGACTTGAACTAGGAGTGACAGCACAGAGGATCAAGCTGAGTTCATTTGCAGCGCAACAATATTAGTGTAACCTAACCCACGCCTTGTTATCCCACAGGTCGACGGGAAAGCAAATTCAACGGCTGGTATGACTAGATAACTACTAATCATAGTTTCATATCCGTTTTACTTGGGGCTCCTCAAGATAATGTCAAATAAAGTAATTTAGGTAACTCGCAGCCAACATGTTTGACGGCTCGAGTGTCAGCCTACTAGCAAAAGGATAGCTGTGATCTAGTTCTATGTGTGTGTGCAACAAAGTAACAATCGCAAGGTATGAAAAATATTTTCGTTTTCTAAACAATGGCAGGGTGAATGATAAATTCACATCTCATTCGAAGCCCGTATGCTGAACAATAGACTCCGTCTGCCTCAGTTCCTCTTCAGTCTGCGCGGTTTACGATCAGCGATACCCTCAAATCCTGCACTACACGGTCTGTCCGTCATGTCACGCGAACTAGCTGTCCTACTCAGTACATACAAATGATGAGTCTCACCGATTAATTTTGTGAGCAAATGCCCTCCTCTCGTTGGTTGAAGATGCCATTCGCGCGTCCCCATTTAGTGTAGTCTTCGAACTATTCTCTCTCTCACACTCCTGCACTTCGATACTGTTGTTGTCCTGCTGGAGTTCGCTTCCTTGGATCGCCACGCTACGGTGCCTATCCCAGTGGTCCTCCTAGTGGTTGGGAGCAGAAATACAAGGTTGTATGGGATCGTCCGCAGTGCATTCAGAATTCTCACCTGACCGGTTTCAGTAACGCTGTCACACGCCTGAGAATGGCCCATATCCTCAACAGCTAGGGTTTCATTACAGTGTGAAAATTGAGGAAGTTTACTGAACAGCGAGACCTACTTTAGTTCAACATGTTTACCAAGTGAAAAACATAGTGTCAAAGCCCGTAGGTGTGTCATCTGTTGACAGTTTGGTAGTCCTAGCTACCTGTCAAAAAAAAAGCAAAACACTACAATTAATGCATAAATTCATAAATCACACTGCATATATTACAGGCTATAATACGGATATGGATCTGCAGTAGGCCATTTTTTTTTGTTACATGCACCCATTGATGAATTGGGAAATCTGCAGTGATGCAAGTAGGCAGGTGGCACCTGAACAAGGTCAATATTTTTTAGTTCAAGGAGGTTGAAGAGGATGGTAGCAAGCAATGCTATCAAGAGAAAAGGGTAGGGTTGTGAAGTACTAGGCTAGCCGGCTAGGGATTAAATAGGTTTATAGCCTACTGTTCAACTGCTAGGCTTTTTTGAGCCAATAGACCTAGGCCTGTGTCAACCAGACAGATGACTGTGGTCTGATTACTATTTTCCTCACCCTGTGGTCAACTAATCCAATTGATGAAAAAATAATCTGCCTTTTACCAGGGAGGGAGCCATTTCATTCGTCATTTGGTTAAGTAGATCTAATCCTGTTAATTCTGTCTGGCATGCGCCTACAAGGTCTATCTAAGAGGATGTGTACTGGCCCTGTAATTCAGCAGTGCTATATTGTGGTGTGCTAATTTACACCTTTTGAAGCATTTGTCTACCTCAATCATGTTGTGTGCTTTAGAATACTCTTCACACTACACAAGGATAGTGTGTTCATATTTGGGATGAATATGGATTATGATCATATGCCCATCCCCTAAAGAGTTAGTTCCTCTGGGTGTATCTCTACAGCAGCATCATATGTTTACCTCACATTCATATTCATAACATGTTCAAGTATTTCATGTTTATTCCATTATCCCCTCTTGGAGGGAGTCTATGTAATGTACTGTATCACACTTCCCACGTCAGCCAGGAGGCAAAATGCTGCCTTTCGCTTCAGCAAGTGTGCTTCACTAACTGTTGACCAGCAGAGGGAGATGTTCACCATGATTGTGGGGAAAAGGGTAGGGCCCAAGCCTCTTCTCTAAGAAAGGCGGGTCTTCGGGTTCATGATTCTTTCTGATTTCTGATTTCGTGGTTCATGGTGCTCAACAGAATTAGCTGGTACTGTAGTAACAGACTCTGATTGTAGCGTTATGTTGCACTGTTTCTGATTTTCTTTGTGGCCTTTCAGTAGATAGACAACAAACGTTGGCCTTAAGACCCAAAGGAGATGTCCTCCTTTCAAATGGAATCCAATTACTTACAACGAAGCAAATGAAAAGGAGGTACACCAAAGTTCAGGACACAATGTGTCCCCCCAGGGTTGTCCCTGATGTCTTATAGCTGATCCATCTTTCATCATTGAAATGAGCAGGTAACACTAAATGGGAAATGAATCAATGTTTTATTGTATTTACATTTGACATTTTAGTCATTCAGCAGACACTCTTATCCAGAGCGACTTACAGTTAGTGCATTCATCTTAAGATAGCTAGGAGGGACAACCACATATCACAGTCATAGTAAGTACATGCTTCCTCAAAGTAGCTCTCAGCAAAGTCAGAGCTAGTAAGGTAAGTATTGTTTTATGTATCTCTCTCCCTCTCTTTCTCCATCCTTCTCTCCTTCTCTTATCGACCCTTCTCCACAGGAACCACTTGTCAATTTACTGTAAAACCACTCCCTCCGCTCTGTCTGACTTCATTCCCCACCCCCATCTCCTCCATCAGTAAAGTATAACCAAATAGAGCTGCCTGCTGCAACCCCGCCCACACCCCATGGTCCACCAATTCAGCACCAGGGAAAGCAGCCTGCCTGGCATGCTGCTTCAGGTACTCAGCTCCCGCTCTGCTCTGTCTGCAAGATGCCAGATGAATAATGGGGTGTATGGAGGTTTATGAAAAATGAGAGATGGAGAGAGAGAGTGGGAGGGAGAGAGAGAGAGGGCTGGGGGTGGGAGGGGGGGGGGTCTGGTGTGGATAAATTAACCTTGTGTGACAGACAGAGGCTGGGGCTGTAGCAGAAGAAGGACAGACATCTTGGGGATTTGTGTGTGCATGGAACAAGTCTCTCTCAGAGCAGAACAGGGTAGCAGGCAGGCTCAGTGCTAACAGCAGGCAGGAGTCTAGGCCAGAGACCATGTTAATGAAGACAAATTAATCTCACTTTCTCTCTCTCCTCTATGTAGGTCCACTGCTTCCACTACAATGCCCACACTAGCCCTTTCTCTACCATGGTTGTCCTGAGAATGAAGAATGAAGAGTATTGCCTTACAAGCGACACGTGTGCATTAGAGATTGTGAGAGCAGAGGTATTGTATTTGTAATGTGTTTTCTCAGGTGGTCAAGAGTCACTGAGCCAGACAATGTAGACCACTATGAGCTTCCATCATGACAACCAGACAATGTAGACCACTATGAGCTTCCGTCATGACAACCAGACAACGTAGACCACTATGAGCTTCCGTCATGACAACCAGACAATGCAGACCACTATGAGCTTCCGTCATGACAACCAGACAATGTAGACCACTATGAGCTTCCGTCATGACAACCAGACAATGTAGACCACTATGAGCTTCCGTCATGACAACCAGACAATGTAGACCACTATGAGCTTCCATCATGACAAACAGACAATGTAGA
>QNTS01009115.1:0-10234 GCA_003317085.1 Hucho hucho | reverse complement strand
GAGGTGATTGATAAAGTGCTATTCTGCTGTGCTGCTCAGAGGTGATTGATAAAGTGCTATTCTGCTGTGCTGCTCAGAGGTGATTGATAAAGTGCTATTCTGCTGTGCTGCTCTGAGGTGATTGATAAAGTGCTATTCTGCTGGGCTGCTGGGTCAAAACCATCTGTGTTATTGTTGCTGAGATAGAGAAAGGAGTCTGAGGAGGGGGTGTGAAATACTCTCAATCTCTGAAGAGGTGGGTGTGAAATACTCTGGAGGTGGGTGTGAAATACTCTCTGAGGAGGAGTGTGTGAAATACTCACAATCTCTTGGAGGTGGTGTGAAATACTCTCTGGGGAGGTGGGTGTGAAATACTCACAATCTTTTGGAGGTGGGTGTGAAATACTCTCTGGGGAGGTGGGTGTGAAATACTCTAAATCTCTTGGAGGAGTGTGTGAAATACTCTCAATCTGTTGTCGGAGGAGTTAGCACCGCAGTGTCTCTCGCTTTTCTTCAAGATGCAGTCTCCTCATTCTGTCTTCACCTCTCTCATGCCAACTCTGTCTCTCCCTCTTTTCCAATGGTGTCTGTACAGTAGATGGCCTGTTCAGGCCTGGTGAACCCAAACACAACTATTTGATTGGATCATGTATCACTGTCGTCAGCCAACCTCTATGCCAGTGTTCATGTCTGAGCTGAGGTTAGACAATCTTGTCTACGCAGGCTAAATTCCAAACAGAACCTTATTTCCTAGTCACTAGACATTCCTGTCGATCTTAAAGGATCCCGTAGATCTGAAAGGTAGAAGTATCTTAAGATGAAACTATAAACATAATACTTATGCAGATGCACTGTAATATATTGACAACATTGCACATTCTTTTTTTTATTCACTATTTTTTCTAAAATAAGTTGAAATTGGAAAAACATTTGATTTTAATCTGCACAGGACTAAAAGGTCTAAACTGGAATTCAGATATTTTCACACACACACACACACACACACACGCACACGCACACGTACACAGTGTAAATAAATCCCCATCTTTGTTAGGTGCTGCTGTCTGAGCTGAACGGAGAGTGCACACCTCTATACGCCCACAGAGTGGAGCATCAGTCTACACACACACACACACGCATGTACACACACACGCACAGACTGGGCGTACTCTACCTCCATAACTAACAACCACGTGTTATCGCTCTCTCGCTCTCTCTCCCCATCTCACTCTCTCCCTTTTATCTATATAGTGCTTCTTTTGAATCATAGCCCTATGGGCCCTGGAAAAAAGTATTTCACTAATTAGGAAATAGGGTGTCATTTGGGACACAAACTTTAACAGTCAGGAAGAAGAGCTGAGAGAGGATTGTGAGTGTAAAGATGCCTCACAGCTATTTAGCACATCTGTGGGTAAGTAGAAACTGAATTAGAGCCTGTTATCTTTATATCACTACAACAATGTGATAATGTATTTCTACAATATCAGACATTTTCCCCACACAGTTCTTTCTTACTCTTTGTAATTGTAGCATTTAATGTACTGTAGTCAATTTTAGAGTAAAAACATGCAATGTAGGTCAGGACAGGGGAAGCTTTTCACTAAGCCACATTTATCCAAAATCACTGTTTCTGGAACACAGAGATTCTGACAAACAAGCAAAGATTCTGGAACACTTATAGATTCTTAAGCACTCATAGGTTCTGGAACACTCATAGGTTCTGGAACACTCATAGGTTCTGGAGCACTCATAGGTTCTGGAGCACTCATAGGTTATGGAGCAGTCATAGGTTCTGGAACACTCATAGGTTCTGACAAACACCACAGCATGCTACAGCACTGCATGTCTGAATAGATTAAGTCTGCAAGAATAAAAACCTTAAAGTTCCCCTGTGTGATCTATACTATCAACCTTTGCAGTTTTCTTTCCAAGGTTGTTTCTCTGGGAGGCCCTGAGAGTAGAAGAAGGGCTGCTACTAAATAGAAAAGCCACATAGGGCTCTGGTCAAACGTAGTGCACCATATAGGGAAGAAAGGGCCCTTTGGGACATAGACTTGGTTTATCTGTGATAACAGAGCATTGTTAGGAGTGCTGAAATGCCTTCCCTCTTCCCTGTGACAGCCGGCTGGCCCTGGTTTGTGTATGATGAGACAAGATCATTACCAGTGCTGCTAGCAGCCTAGCAGGCCATGAAAGAGGTTGGGTTTGCACCGTCACACTTCAGGGCCCTCTACTGACGTATTAGGCATGATAACCAATCATCTGACTGATAGGCTGTTGACTCAACTGAGTATCAAGTCCTGCAAGGTAAGCCTGTGATCATTTTCTGTTGTTGTATTTTATTAGGATCCCCGTTAGCTGTTGCAACAGCTACTCTTCCTGAGGTCCACACAAAACATGACATAATAAATCAAATCAAATATTATTGGTCGCATACACATGGTTAGCAGATGTTAATGCGAGTGTAGCGAAATGCTTGTGCTTCTAGTTCCGACAGTGCAGTAATATCTAACAAGTAATCTAACAATTCCCCAACTACCTAATAGTTTAAGGAAAACGGCGCCGATAGAGATGGCAGCTTCTCTTCTAGTCCTTAGGACACTGTGCAGTATTTTGTTTTTTTTATGTATTATTTCTTACATTGTTAGCCCAGAAAACCTTAAGTGTTATCACATACAACCGGGAAGAACTATTGGATATCAGAGAGATGTCAACTTACCAGCACTACGACCAAGAATACGACTTTCCCAAAGTGGATCCTTTGTCTGCACCTCCCAGGGCATTTGAACTGATTCCAGAGGCCGACCCAAAACAACGCTGCCAGAGGAGAGTGTGCCGGAGCGGTCTTCTAGTGAGGCTTCGGATGTGCGCACACCACCCACCGCTTCCGAGTATATTACACGCTAATGTCCAGTCCCTAGTTAACAACGTCGATGAAATCAGGGTAAGAGTTGCTTTCCAAAGAGATATCCAGGATTGTAACATACTCTGTTTCACGGAAACATGGCTAGCTGGGGACATGCTGTCGGAGTCAATGCAGCCAACGGGATTTTCAGTGCATCGCGCCGACAGGAATAAATATCTCTCCGGTAAGAAGAAGATCAGGGGTGTATGTTTCATGATTAACGACTCATGGTGTAATGGTAACAACATACAGGAACTCAAGTCCTTTTGTTCATCTGACGTAGAATTCCTCACAATTAAATGCAGACCGTACTATCTCCCAAAAGAACTCTCCTCTATTTTTGTCAGAGCCGTGTATATCCCCCCCAAGTGGATACTAAGGCGGCCATCAAGGAACTTCACTGGACTTTATGCAAACTGGAAACCATATATCCTGAGGCTCCATTTATTGCAGCTGGGGATTTTAACAAAGCTAAATTTTATCAGCATAGCGATTGCTGTACACAAGTAACACGCTCGACCATTGCTACTCTAACTTCCGCGATGCATACAAGGCCCTCCCCCACCCTCCTTTCGGCAAATCTGACCATGACTCCATCTTGTTGCTCCCCTCCTATAGGCAGAAACTAAAGGTCTATCCAACGTTGGTCTGACCAATCGGATTCCACGCTTCAAGATGGCTTCGATCACGTGGACTGGGATATGTTCCGGGTAGACTCAGATAATAACACTGATGTATACGCTGACTCGGTGAGCGAGTATATTATGAAGTGTATAGGAGATTAAAACCTTCCCTAACCAGAAACCGTGGATTGATGGCAGCATTCGCGCAAAACGGAAAGCACGCACCACCGCATTTAATCATGGCAAGGCAAATGGAAATATGGCAGAATACAAACAGTGTAGTTATTCCCTCCGCAAGGCAATCAAACAAGCAAAGTGTCTATATAGAGACGTAGCGGAGTTGCAACTCAACGGCTCAAACATGAGCTGTAGACCCTGCCACAAACACGTATGTGGCAGGGTCTACAGACAATCACGGATTACAGAAAGAAAACCATCCCCGTCGCGGACATCAGCATCCTGCTTCCAGACAAATTAAACACCTTCTTTGAGGACAACACAGTGCCACTGACGTTGCCCGCTACCAAAGATTGTGGGCTCTCCTTCGCCATGGCCGACGTGAGTAAAACATTTAAACGTGTTAACCCTCGCAAGGCTGCCGGCGCAGATGGCATCCCTAGCCGTGTCCTCAGAGCATGCGCAGACCAGCTGGCAGATGTGTTTTCGGACATATTCAATCAATCCCTATCCCAGTCTGCTGTCCCCACATGCTTCAAGAGGGCCACCATTGTTCCTGTTCACAAGAAAGCTAAGGTAACTGAACTAAATGACTCGCCAATAGCACTCACTTCTGTCATTATGAAGTGCTTTGAGAGTCTAGTCAAGGATCATATCACCTCCACCCTACCTGTCACCCTAAACCCACTTCAATTTGCTTACTGCCCCCAATTGGTCCACAGACGATGCAATCGCCATCACACTGCACACTGCCCTAACCCATCTGGACAAGAGGAATACCAATGTAAGAACGCTGTTCATTGACTACAGCTCAGCATTCAACACCATAGTACCCTCCAAACTCATTAATAGGCTTGAGACCCTGGGTCTCGACCCCGTCCTGTGCAGCTGGGTCCTGGACTTCCTGACGGGCCGGCCCCAGGTGGTGAAGGTAGGAAACAACATCTCCACTCCGCTGATCCTCAAGCCTGGGGCCCCACAAGGGTGAGTGCTCAGCCCCCTCCTGTACTCCCTGTTCACCCATGACTGCGTGGCCATGCACGCCTCCAACTCAATCATCAAGTTTGCAGATGACACAACAGTGGTAGGCTTGATTAGCAACGACGAAACAGCCTAAAGGGAGGAGGTGAGGGCCCTCAGAGTGTGGTGTCAGGAAAATAACCTCTCACTCAATGTCAGCAAAACAAAGAGATCGTGGACTTCAGGAAACAGCAAAGGGAGCACCTCCCTATACACATCGACGGGACAGCAGTGGAGATGGTGGAAAGTTTTGAGTTCCTCTGTGTACATATCACCAACAAACTGAAATGGTCCACGCACACAGACAGGCGTAACAGCACCTCTTCAACCTCAGGATGCTGAAAAATGTTGTTTTGTCACCGAAAACCCTCACTGGATTTTACAGCTGCACAATTGAGAGCATCCTGGCCGGCTGTATCACCACCTGGTACGGCCACTGCACTGCCCACAACCGCAAGGCTCTCCAGAGGGTGGTGTGGTCTGCAAAACGTATCACCAGGGGCAAACTACCTGCCCTCCAGGACATCTACAACACCCAATGTCACAGAAATGCAAAAAATATCATCAAGGACAATAACCACCCGAGCCACTGCCTGTTCAACCCGCTTCCATCCAGAAGGCGAGGTCAGTACAGGTGCATCAAAGCTGGGGCCGAGAGACTGAAAAACAGCTTCTATCTCAAGGCCATCAGATTGTTAAACAGCCACCACGATCACAGAGAGGCGGCTGCCTACCTACAGACTTGATATCATTGGCCAATTTAATAAATGGATAACTTGTCACTTTAATAATGGCACTTGAAGAATGTTTACATATCTCGCATTACTCTTCTCATATGTACAGTTGAAGTCAGAAGTTTACATACACTTTAGCCAAATACATTTAAACTCAGTTATTCACAATTCCTGACATTTAATCCCAGTAAAAATTCCCTGTCTTAGGTCAGTTAGGATCACCACTTTATTTTAAGAATGTGAAATCTCAGAATAATAGTAGAGAGAATTATTTATTTTAGCTTTTACTTCTTTCATCACATTCCCAGTGGGTCAGACGTTTACATACACTCAATTAGTATTTGGTAGCATTGCCTATAAATTGTTTAACTTGGGTCAAACATTTCGGGTAGCCTTACACAAGCTTCCCACAATAAGTTGGGTGAATTTTGTCCCATTCCTCTTGACAGAGCTGGTGTAACTGAGTCAGGTTTGTAGGCCTCCTTGCTCACACACGCTTTTTCAGTTCTGCCCACAAATGTTCTATAGGATGAGGTCAGGGCTTTGTGATGGCCACTCCAATACCTTGACTTTGTTGTCCTTAAGCCATTTTCCACAACTTTGAAAGTATGTTTGGGGTCATTGTCCATTTGGAAGACCCATTTGCGACCAAGCTTTAACTTCTTGACTGATGTCTTGAGATGTTGATTCAATATATCCACATAATTTTCCTCTCTCATGATGCCATCTATTTTGTGAAGTGCACCAGACCCTCCTGCAGCACAGCACCCCCACAACATGATGCTGCCACCCCGTGCTTCACGGTTGGGATGGTATTCTTCGGCTTGCAAGCCTTCCCCTTTTTCCTCCAAACATAACAATGGTTATTATGGCCAAACAGTTCTATTTTTGTTTCATCAGACCAGAGGACATTTCTCCAAAAAGTACGATCTTTGTCCCCATGTGCAGTTGCAAACCGTAGTCTGGCTTTTTTTATGGCGGTTTTGGAGCAGTGGCTTCTTCCTTGCTGAGCAGCCTTTCAGGTTATGTCGATATAGTACTCGTTTTACTGTCGACATAGATACTTTTGTACCTGTTTCCTCCAGCATTTTCACAAGGTCCTTTGCTGTTGTTCTGGGATTGATTTGCACTTTTCGCACCAAAGAACGTTAATCTCTAGGAGACAGAACGCATCTCCTTCCTGAGCGGTAAGATAGCTGCGTGGTCCCATGGTGTTTATACTTGCGTTCTATTGTTTGTACAGATGAACGTGGTACCTTCAGGCGTTTGGAAATTGCTCCCAAGGATGAACCAGACTTGTGGAGGTCTACAATTTATTTTCTGAGGTCTGATTTCTTTTGATTTTCCCATGATGTCAAGCAAAGAGGCACTCAGTTTGAAGGTAGGCCTTGAAATACATCCACAGGTACACCTCAAATTATGTCAATTAGCCTATCAAAAGATTCTAAATCCATTACATCATTTTCTGGACTTTTCTAAGCTGTTTAAATGCACAGTCAACTTAGTGTATGTAAACTTCTGACCCACTGGAATTGTGATACAGTGAATTATAAGTGAAATAATGTGTCTGTAAACAATTGTTGGAAAAATTACTTGTCATGCACAAAGTAGATGTCCTAACCGACTTGCCAAAACTATAGTTTGTTAACAAGAAATTTGTGGAGTGGTTGAAAAACTAGTTTTAATGACTCCAACCGAAGTGTATGTAAACTTCCAACTTCAACTGTAGATATGATAGGATGGATATGATAGGATAGATATAATTATGATATGATAGGTATTATGTGATATGATGGATATTATATGATGGATATGTTACGATAGATATGATATGATTGATATGATATATCTGAATTAGGGTTAAATTCAGGCATTAACTCCAGATTCTTAAGGTTAGGCAGTAACTCCAAATGGTTAGGATACGGGTTAAGGTATGATATGATACGATAGGATAGATATGATATGATAGACATAATATGAAATATGATAAGATAGATATGATAAATATGATAGATATTATATAATATGTGTGATAGATATGATAGATAAAATATGATAGATATGATAATATAGATATAATCAATATGTTATGATATGATAAGACAGATATGATATAATATGATAAATATGGTATGGTAGATATTGTATGATATATCTGATTGATAAGATATGATAGATCTGATATATATTTATGATACATATGATTGATACGATAAGATAAATATGATATGAAATAATATGATAAATATGATATGATAGATATTGTATGATATATCTGATTGGTAAGATATGATAGATGTGATATATATGATATGATAGATATGATTGATATGATTTGATAGATATGATATGATTTTGATAGATATATGGTAGATATGATATGATAGATATTATATAATAGATATGATAGATATGATATATATTATATGATATGATAGATACAGTATATTATATGTATGATAGACAAGATAAAGATAATTTCATAATACTTTATGGTCCTTTGCTCTTTTTTTTAGCACTTTGCTCTTTCACCTTTGTATTCTTTCAAGAAAGGATTCAATTAACTATATCTATAGAACTCTACATAATACTGTATGACCCAGACTGATATTATACATTTTAAGTACAGTAGGAATACGTGTTGAATCAAACAGCTACAATGTCTACTATTGCTCTTCGTTCCTTTGTCACGGCTTCAGACCGAAGTTGCCTCCTGGCCAGGTGTTTCCACTGTGGAGTAATACAAAATACCTGCTAAGCTTTTATTCAATGACCAACTGTACTGTGCAAACATTGTTATGAGAAACCCAAGAACACTGCCTTGCCTTCACGTCACTGTGTCTAGATAAGCCTCACCCTCTCATAAGACTCCCATTGTAATGTAAGGTATAGTGTATAGTACTGGATGTATGAGGGAAAGGGAAACCCAGCCGCAAGCTGCCCAGTGACGCGAGCCTACCAGACGAGCTAAATGCCAACACAGGCAACAGCACCAGCTGTTCCAGAGGACTGTGTGATCACGCTCTCCTTAGCCGATGTGAGCAAGACCTTTAATCAGGTCAACATTCACAAGGCCGCGGGGCCAGACAGATTACCAGGACGTGTACTCAGAGCATGCGCTGACCAACTGGCAAGTGTCTTCACTGACATTTTCAACCTCCCCCTGATCGAGTCTTTGAAAGGCTGGTCATGACTAACATCAAGACCACCGGAAACTCTAGACCCACTCCAATTCGCATACCGCCCCAACAGATCCACAGATGACGCAATCTCAATAGCACTCCAAACTGCCCTTTCCCACCTGGACAAAAGGAACACCCATGTGAGAATGCTGTTCATTGACTACAGCTCAACCCTATTGTGCCCACAAAGCTGATCACTAAGCTAAGGACCCTGGGACTAAACATCTCCCTCTGCAACTGGACCCTGGACTTCCTGACGGGCCGCCCCCCAGGTGGTAAGGGTAGGTAACATCACATCTGCCACGCTGATCCTCAACACTGGGGCCCCTCAGGGATGTGTGCTTAGGCTCCTCCTGTACTCCCTGTTCACCCACGACTGCGTGGCCAAGCACGACTCCAACACCATCATTAAGTTTGCTGACGACATAACAGTGGTAGACCTGATCACCGACAACGATGAGACAGCCTATAGGGAAGAGGTCAGAGACCTGGCAGTGTGATGCCAGGACAACAACCTCTCCCTCAATGTGAGCAACACAAAGGAGATGATCGTAGACTACAGGAAAAGGAGGGCTGACAGGCCCCCATTAACATTGACGGGGCTGTAGTGGAGCGAGTCGAGAGTTTCAAGTTCCTTGGTGTCCACATCACCAACAAACTATCATGGTCCAAACACACCAAGACAGTCGTGAAGAGGACACAACAACAACTTTTCCCCTTCAGGAGACAGAAAATATTTGGCATTCCCCAGATCCTCAAAAAGTTACACAGCTGCGCCATCGAGAGCATCCTGGCCGGTTGCCTCACTGCCTGATATGGCAACTGCTCGGCATCTGACCGTAAGGCTCTACAGAGGGCAGTGAGTATGGCCAAGTACATCACTGGGGCCAAGCTTCCTGCCATCCAGGACCTGTATACTAGGTGGTTATATAACTTGTCCTTTACTTCTTAAACCTGTCAATGACATCACATCATTTATACTGGAGGTGGTGAATCAGGATGTATAAAAAGATCATCAGAACTATGATGCAGCTCAAGGTCCCCCATATTCCCAAAAACCGCCAACCCTCTCCTGCCCTTAGCAAGTCTGCTAGGTACCACCCCATACTCACACCTCTAGGGAACACACTACAGTGGTGATAGGTCGGGGTAGGAAATCTTCGTTAACAGAAGCGACCCCCAGACCCTATTGGTCCAGTTCTGCTCTCTAACTCTGCGTGTGTTCCACGGTGTTTGTATGTGTTCCTACCTTTCTGCAGTGGGTCTTAGTGGACCCGGGTTGCTCTTTCTGCTATTCTAATGGCAAAGGCTGTGACCAACATAACCTGGTGGGGACTTTCCCAACGGGGCTGCTTCCAGTCCTTTTTCTTCAGAGACTGGACCCACACCCAGTCACCTGGCTGGATAGTATGGCTCACCTCCTTCTGTAGTTCTTCTGTTGGGCATAAAATCTCTGACATACGGGTGTGGTTAGCAAACAACTTCTCATGTGATCTGCTACTGTATCTTCCTAACTCTCATTCTAAAAGGTCTACCAAATACTTTCTCAAATGGAGATAATCCCTCCTTGTCTGGGGTTATCCGAATAATCATTAATACTATTGGTAGACATTT
>QNTS01009114.1:20728-38409 GCA_003317085.1 Hucho hucho | reverse complement strand
TACAATGACAACCTGACTTTTTACTTAGTCTTGGCTTTGGCTGTAGTCTCATTTCTGTTCATCACATGTTTAGTGGTTATTATATCAGTGAAAATATACAGATGGAGACAGTCTCGCGTCCTCTATCATTCCAATCTCCCGGTTATTCCGTATTATCCACCGCGTTACGCAGACACTTTGGGGACAGGAACTCTACAGCACGTGTACAATTACGAGGTGTGCAGGACGACGGACTCCAGAAAGAGTGACTCTCAGTTCGCCAGACCCTGTAGTCAGAACGTACTGATAATGGACCCCAGTTCTACAGGGACAATGCAGATTGAAAAGAACATCCTGGATGAACCAGACTCCCCACTAGAGGTGAGTTTAGTTTATGTTGAGTAATATACCACATCTTGATGGAATACATCTCTAAAATGTGCACTTTATTCTGTATCTTTATTCTGTATCTACGGTGAGCTTTTAGTTTTTTATTATAGCTTTGACATTCATAGTAGGCCTATGCCTGCTGAGTTTGTAGAATGTTATTTAGAATGTAGGTGACGAAGCGCTACAATCGCTGCGCTGCGGAGCTAAAATGCAACTAAAGCACCACTCTGTGTGGACAGCGCCACTTCTGTCAGTCAGCAACAGAGGTATGCTCCGCTCTCTCACACAAAGTGGGGCGGCAGGTAGCCCAGTAACCGAAAGGTTGCAAGATCGCGTCCCCGACCTGACAAGGTAAACATCTGTTGTTCTCCCCCTGAACAATGCAGTTAACCCACTGTTCCTAGGCCGTCATTGAATATAAGAATTTGTTCTTAACTGACTTGCCTAGTAAAACGTTTTTTTTTTTTTTTAAGTATCCATTGTTGAACTGCTGTGTATTGATGAAAAGTGTCTATGGAGTCTCAGCCTTGTGTAGCCTACGCTATGGGAACAAAATAACTCTCTTGAAATGTATTTGAGTGTATTTTCAATCATGATTTGGACGGCGGACACATGGCCATGTTTTTACGCACGATCCATTCTAGGACTGAGAGGATAGGGCATGTTTTAGTATCTTATGATTACTATGTTCCCTGCTGGTCATAATATTCTAGTAATTTAAGGGTGCATTTATTTAGAAAGCACTTTGCACTTGATTTAATATAAATTAGAAAAAATGTATAGCTGTAAAGTATTGCATTTTTTCTGAACCGATTTATGTTCACATTTAATCTGGTGTTCATGTCGTGGACTCTAAGGGCCGCTGTTGATCAGTGAAATAATTTCTGTCCAGTGTTGTCAGTCAATGGAGTTCCCTCCCCCATGACTGCGCTTTATAAGAGGAGAGGGAGAGACTGCGCTTCATACGAGGTGGGGCACGGAAGAGACACACTTGCTCTGGTACATGTAGATTACAAATACAATATATAAGTTAAAATAGCCTGGAATAAGACATCTCGTTTAATACTCTGCCCTTAACTCGACGTTTCAGGATCTGCTATAAGGAATATTTTTGTTGGATTTCTTGTTTTCTTGGATATGGCATCAGAAGGATTGCTTCAACCTATATGCGTAAGATGGCGTTTATGTGGACTGCCGTGGCAATTGTTTATTTTTCTCCTGTCATTCAGTCATATTGTCAGTGGCCAAATCCGGTATTCCATTCCGGAGGAGATGAAGAAAGGTTCTATTATCGGTAACGTAGCTCAAGACCTGGGGTTAGATCTGAAAAGGCTCCGAGCGGGCCGGGCCCGTATTATATCCGGAGAAAGCATACAGTACACAGAGCTGCAGACAGACAAAGGGATTCTTGTCGTGAGTGAGAGAATAGACCGAGAGCAGCTATGTGGCGACGTCACACCGTGTAGCTTCAGCTTCGAAATGATTCTAGAACATCCGATGGAGCTACACCGCGTGACTGTAGAAATTATAGATGTAAATGACCATGCCCCGGCTTTTTCAAAGAGAGATATACAATTTGAAATTAGCGAGTCTGCTACCTTAGGCTCTCGTTTTACGTTGGCTAGTGCCGAGGATCCTGATGTAGGGTTAAACGCCCTGCAGAATTACTTCTTAACCACCAATGATAACTATGTTTTAAAACAACACGCGAAACCGGACGGGAGTAAATATGCTGAGATGGTCCTCCAGAAACCGTTAGACAGAGAGGAGCATCCCCGTCTCTCTTTAAAGCTAATCGCTGTAGACGGTGGAAATCCACAGAGATCTGGCACAGTAAATATAGAGATCACTGTTCTAGATGCTAATGACAATGCGCCTGTGTTTAATCAGTCAGTGTACAGGGCTACTGTGATGGAAAACGCTTCAAAAGGCACCTATATCACAACAATAAATGCCAGCGATGCAGACAGTGGATCAAACGGTGTTGTTGCGTATTCCTTCTCCAACCTCAAAAAACATTTAGCTGACATATTCAACATAGACGAAACAACAGGCACTATATCAGTTGCCGGGGAAATAGATTATGAGAAAGATAGGAAATTTGAAATCCGGGTAGAGGTGAAGGATCAGGGTGGTTTAACAGACTCAAGTGAAGTTGTCATTGAAGTTATTGATGTGAATGACAACGCACCAGTTATAAACGTCATGTCTTTCTCCAGCCCTGTGTCTGAAGATGCTCCTCCTGGCACCACTATTGCTATTATAAATGTTAAAGATGCTGATTCAGAGAGAAACGGACAGATTACATGCTCTATAAATACCAACCTTCCATTTAAAATTCAGTCGTCGATAAGTAGTTATTATAATTTGATCTCTGATATAGCTTTTGACAGAGAAACGACACCAGAATACAACATCACCATAACAGCGACAGATTCTGGGTCGCCTCCACTCTCGAGCACCAGGACATTACACCTTAGAATCTCTGACGTAAATGACAATGCCCCATTGTTTCACCAGCCCTTATACTCTGCTTACGTCACAGAGAATAACTCTCCTGGAATGTCCGTATTTACTGTCAGCGCGCGGGACTCTGACTGGAATCAAAACGCTAGAATCTCGTACCTTTTGGAGGACACGCAGATCAGTGGAACTCCAGTCTCTACTTATATATCCATTAACTCTGAAACTGGAGATGTACATGCGGTGCGTTCCTTTGATTATGAACAAATTAAAGAGTTTAAACTCGTGGTTAAGGCGCAAGACGGAGGATCTCCTCCACTCAGTAGTAATGCTACTGTCACCATCTTCATCCAAGATCAGAATGACAATGCGCCTCAGGTTCTGTACCCAGTGCAGACTAGCAGCTCTCTGGTGGCTGAAATGGTGCCTCGTTCAGCAGATGTGGGCTATCTTGTCACTAAAGTTGTGGCTGTTGATGTGGACTCTGGACAGAACGCCTGGCTCTCCTATAAACTGCAGAAAGCGACAGACAGGGCGCTGTTTGAAGTGGGCTTACAGAATGGAGAAATAAGAACTATACGCCAAGTCAATGATAAAGATGTTGTGAAACAAAGGCTCACTGTTGTAGTGGAGGATAACGGGCAGCCCTCTCGTTCAGCTACAGTCAATGTTAACGTGGCGGTGGCGGACAGCTTCCCTGAAGTGCTCTCGGAGTTCACTGACTTTACGCATGACAAGGACTACAATGATAACCTGACATTTTACTTAGTCTTGGCTTTGGCTGTAGTCTCATTTCTGTTCATCACATGTTTAGTGGTTATTATATCAGTGAAAATATACAGATGGAGACAGTCTCGCGTCCTCTATCATTCCAATCTCCCGGTTATTCCGTATTATCCACCGCGTTACGCAGACACTTTGGGGACAGGAACTCTACAGCACGTGTATAATTACGAGGTGTGCAGGACGACTGACTCCAGAAGGAGCGACTGTAAGTTCGCCAGACCCTGTAGTCAGAACGTACTGATAATGGACCCCAGTTCTACAGGGACGATGCAGCGGATGCAGAGTGAAAAGAACATCCTGGATGAACCAGACTCCCCTATAGAGGTGAGTTTCTTGGAGTTTAAATAATATAGCTCATTTTGTCGGAGTACATCTTTACAATAAGTTTGTTTGTATAACTTTTTCAAAACTAATTCCCCCTGGTTCCTTACTATTTTGTTTATCAGTATCGCTGAAGTTGGGTTGCTCTCTCTTCTTTATTTTATAGCGGTAAATCAACGATTATGTATTGTTTGAGTAACCTGAAAAAGGTTTAGGTTCGTGTTGTATGTTTGCTGTGTTTTTAGAAATGTAGCCTATTTCGAACTGAGCGTTAGTGCTTGTGATTTATTTGTAACTCTGTAGTGTTGCAATGTTGCTTCAGCACCACCCTGTGTGGACAGCGACACTGCTGTCTTTATAGCAGCAGAGGGATGCTTCGCTCTCTCACACTGTATTATCCCTGGTTCTTACCTCTGTCTATTGAACGTCGCTATAGATTTTAGCATTCACGAAAAATATTACTGTCAACATGAATAGTTATTGGTTTGTAATGTTGAGCCATGGTTTGGACGGCTGTTCCATGGAATTATTTTTATGCACGATCCAATCTGAGTTTGATGGGATAGTGGGATTCTTTAGTAGCCCATGAAATTATCATGTTTTGAGTTGTAGTGATGGACGTTGCATTTATTTAGATTGCAGAAAGTGAAGTGTTTTGTGATTTGTGTATGGATCAGTTTGGAAAGGTAATAATGCTGTGCTGTGTTAAATTATTTCTCAACGGTTTTCGATATTCAAGTTTTATTATGTCCATGTTTCAGACACTGAGGGCCGCTGTTGATCAGTGAAATAATTTCTGTCCGGTGTTGTCAGTCAGTAGAGTCCCCTCCCCTATCACTGCGCTCTGCCAGAGGAGAGGGAGAGACTCTGCGCTTCATACGAGGTGGGGCGCGACAGACATTCGCTCTGATCAATATATAAGAACGAGATAGTGAAAATAGGCTGGAATAAAGCGAAACATCGACTGGTACTTCCTCACCGTTTCTCTCGATCCAGTATAAGGAATATTCGTGTTGGATGTATTATCCGTTGGCTATGGCATTTGAAGGATTCCTTCAACCTAAATGCGCAAAATTGCGTTTGTGCTGTGGACTGCGATGGCAAGTACTGATTTTTCTTCTGTATTTCAGTCAAATTGTCAGTGGTCAAATCCGGTATTCTATACCTGAAGAGATGAAGAAAGGCTCTTTTATCGGTAATGTAGCTCAAGACCTGGGGTTAGATTTGAAAAGGCTCCGAGTGGGCCGGGCCCGTATCGTGACGGGAGAAAGCATTCAGTACACAGAGCTGAAGACAGACAAAGGGATTCTAGTCGTGGGTGAGAGAATAGACCGAGAGCAGTTTTGTGGCGACGTCACACCGTGTAGCTTTAGCTTTGAAATCATTTTAGAAAATCCAATTGAATTACATCGTGTTACAGTGGAAATATTGGATGTTAACGACCATGCCCCTCTCTTCAAAAACAATCACAGTACATTTGAAATCAGCGAATCCGTCGCTCTTGGATCTCGTTTTGTATTAGAGAGTGCGGAGGATCCGGATGTGGGAGTTAATGGTCTACAAGATTATGTCTTCACTCCTAATGATAATTTTGTTTTGAAACAGCATTCTAACGCAGACGGTAGTAAATATGCTGAGATGGTCCTCCAGAAACCGTTAGACAGAGAGGAGCATCCTCGTCTCTCTTTAAAGCTAATCGCCATAGACGGTGGAAATCCGCAGAGATCTGGCACATTAAATATAGAGATCACTGTCCTAGATGCCAATGACAATGCTCCTGTGTTTAACCAGTCAGTGTACAGGGCTACTGTAATGGAAAACGCACCGAAAGGCACATATATCACAACCGTAAATGCCAGTGATGCAGACAGTTTTTCGAATGGATTACTGACCTTTTCTTTTTCAAATTTGAAAGGCAACTTGGCTGATTTATTTTACATTGACAGGACAACTGGCAAGATATCTGTTGCTGGACAGATAGATTTTGAAAAAGACAAGAAATATGAAATTAGAGTTGAGGCTAAAGACCAAGGTGGTTTGACAGATATTGGTAAAGTTGTCATAGAAATAGTTGACATAAATGACAATGCACCAGTTATAAACGTCATGTCTTTCTCCAGCCCTTTGTCTGAAGATGCTCCTCCTGGAACTACGATAGCTGTTATAAATGTTAAAGATGCTGATTCAGAGAGAAACGGACAGGTTAGCTGTTCAGTAGACAAAACACTCCCATTTCAGATCAAATCCTCATTGACAAATTATTACAATTTGATCACAGACTCTGGTTTTGATCGAGAAAAGATGGCCGAATACAATATAACCATAACAGCGACAGATTCTGGTTCGCCTCCTCTCTCTAGCGTTAGAACGATACACCTTAGAATCTCTGACGTAAACGACAATGCCCCATTGTTCGATACAGGCACATACTCTGCTTACGTCACAGAGAATAACTCTCCTGGAATTTCCATATTTACTGTCAGCGCGCGGGACTCGGACTGGAATCAAAATGCTAGAATATCATACCTCTTGGAGGACATGCAGATCAGTGGAACTCCAGTCTCTACTTATATATCCATTAACTCTGAAACTGGAGTTTTACATGCGGTTCATTCCTTTGATTATGAACAAATCAAACAGCTTACACTCGTGGTTAAGGCACAAGACGGAGGCTCTCCTCCCCTGAGTTGCAATGTGAGTGTCACCATCTTCATCCAAGATCAGAACGACAACGCGCCTCAGGTTCTGTACCCAGTCCAGACTAGCAGCTCTCTGGTAGCTGAAATGGTGCCTCGTTCAGCAGATGTGGACTATCTTGTCACTAAAGTGGTGGCTGTTGATATGGACTCTGGACAGAATGCCTGGCTCTCCTATAAACTGCAGAAAGCGACAGACAGGGCGCTGTTTGAAGTGGGCTTACAGAATGGAGAAATAAGAACTATACGCCAAGTCAATGATAAAGATGCTGTGAAACAAAGGCTCACTGTTGTAGTGGAGGATAACGGGCAGCCCTCTCGTTCAGCTACAGTCAATGTTAACGTGGCGGTGGCGGACAGCTTCCCTGAAGTGCTCTCGGAGTTCACTGACTTGACGCACGACAAGGACTACAATGACAACCTGACTTTTTACTTAGTCTTGGCTTTGGCTGTAGTCTCATTTCTGTTCATCACATGTTTAGTGGTTATTATATCAGTGAAAATATACAGATGGAGACAGTCTCGCGTCCTCTATCATTCCAATCTCCCGGTTATTCCGTATTATCCACCGCGTTACGCAGACACTTTGGGGACAGGAACTCTACAGCACGTGTACAATTACGAGGTGTGCAGGACGACTGACTCCAGAAAGAGCGACTGTAAGTTCACCAGACCCTGTAGTCAGAATGTATTGCTAATGGACCCCAGTTCTACAGGGACGATGCTGCGGATGCAGAGTGAAAAGAACATCCTGGATGAACCAGACTCCCCACTAGAGGTCTGTTATTTGAATCATAATTTTTTCCCAAAAAACTATATATTTTTCAGCTGTATTTGTAAATGCATCATGCACTTTAGCTGTTTGAAATCCACTATGTCTACCAGAGAACTTTCCATGGTCAGAAGTCTTATCATTAGAAAAAAATATGTAGGCATTTCAGCACCACAGTCATGGACAGCGGTTCTGTGTTGGTTGCAGCAAAGAAGCTGTATTTGAATGAACCTTGTACCATTGTAAAGTTTGAATAGTTCTGCACATAGCTTTTAAAGTAGTAAAAATGAGGCCAACATTTTCTCTAATAGGAATTTGATTAAATAATCTTACAGTCCCTTAAGAAAGTTTTCATACCCCTTGACTTATCCCACATTTTGTTGTTTTACAGCCTGAATCCTAAATGGTTTACGTTTGTATTTCTCTCTCACCATTTACAAACAATACCCCATAATGACAAAGTGAAAACATGTCTTTATAAATGTTTGCAAATGTATTGAAAATGAAATACAGAAAAGTCTAATGTTCATAGGCATTCACGCTCCTGAAGCAATACGTTTTAGAATCAGCTTTGGCAGTGGTTACAGCTGTAAGTCTAACTGGGTAAGTCTCTAAGACCATTGCACACCTGGATTGTAAAATATTTGTACATTAATCTTTAAAAATTAGTAAATTTATGTGAAGTTGGTTGTTGATCATTGCTAGTCAGCCATTTTCAAGTCTTGCCAAAGCTTTTCAAGCTGATTTAAGTCAACTGTAACTAGGCTACTCAGGAACATTCAATGTCATCTTGGTAAGCAACTTCAGTGTATATTTGGCCTTGTATTTTATGTTATTGTCCTGCTGAAAGGTGGATTTATCTCCCAGTGTATTTTGGAAAGCAGACTGATCCAGGTTTTCTTCTAGGATTATGGCTGTGCTTTGCTCTATTCCGTTTCTTTTTATCCTAAAAAACTCTCTAGTCCTTGCCGATGACAAGCATACCCATAACATGATGCAGCCACCACCATGCTTGAAAATATGAAGTGTGGTACTATAACGCTTTGTATTCCGTACGTAAAGTTAATTTCTTTGCCACATTTTTTCCAGTTTTACTTATTGCAAACAGCATGCATGTTTTTGAATATTTTCATTCTGTACAGGCTTCTTTCTTTTTACTCTGTCATTTAGGTTAGTATTGTGGAGTAACTACAATGTTGGTGATCCATCTCAGTGTTCTCCTATCACAGCCGTTAAATTCTGTAACTGTTTTAAAGTCGCCATTGGCCTCATGGTGAAATCCCTGAGCAGTTTCCCTCCTCTCCGTCAACTGAGTTAGGAAGGACGCCTGTATCTTTGTAGTGACTGGGTGTATTGATACAGCATTCAAAGTGTAATTAATAACATCACCATGCTCTAAGGGGTATTCAATGTCTGCTTTTTTTCCTTTTTTATTCATCTACCAATAGGCTCCCTGGTCTTTGTGGTTGAATCTGTGTTTGAAATTCCCTGCTCGACAAAGGGACTGTACAGATAATTGTATATGTGGGGTACAGAGATGAGGTAGTCATTAAGAAACCATGTTAATCGCTATTATTGCACGCATAACGAGTCCATGCAACTTATTATGTGACTTGTTTAGCAAATGTTTCATCCTGAATTAATTTAGGCTTGCCCCATAACAAAGGGGTTGAATACTTACTGACCCAAGACATTTCAGCTTTAGATTTTTTTTATAAATTTATAAAAAATTCTAAAAACATAATTTCAATTTGACAATTTGGGGTATTGTGTGTAGGCCAGTAAAACAATATCAATTTAATCAATTTTAAATTCAGGCTGTAACATAACAACATTTGGAAAAAGTCAGGGGTGTGAATACTTTCAGAAGGACTATATATAAATACCATATTGCTGGGTTTAAATTAGCAAAAGTTGCTTTCTGTCACAATCTATAGCTTTTTGCAACACGTATTTTGAATGACATTTATAGTCAACGTGCTTCTGGCATCATGTTTTACATTAGTCCTTCACACATCGGCCTAGATGTTTTGATACAGCCTGCATGAATAAAGCGAAGCCGGTTGAGAAGAGAAGCCCGCATCAGCTGAGATTGCACCACGTGGATTCACACTCTACTTAAAATGGTAGTCTATTTAAGTTGATCAGTTCTGCACACGCATCCTCGATGCTGGATGACGCACGCAAGCTATGAGCTGGTGTCTCTTGCTGCTGCTGCTGCTGTAACTATCGCTATGCTTGCTGTTTACTGTTTTCCCACCACCACCCCAGCCTCCACCTGTTTGACTCTGTTTGTGTTCAGTGGGGATATTGGTATAGCATACCATGCTCATTGTCTGTAGTTTTCTCATGTTAATTTGACGTGTTGCTCTGGCTGTGAGCTACCCTGAAGGAGCAGAGCCTATCGCCAAGACCTAATATATTTGATATATTTTCTAATAAAAAAAGACGTGGTGTTTCCTTTCTGAACTGTGTTGGGTAAAGCACGATAGGTCTGTTCTTGAAGACGCAAACCTTCCCAAATATGTTGGAAGGTGTTTCTATTTTAAGTATATCTGTTGTTCAGTAGATTGAACTCAAAGGGACGCTGTTGGTCAGTGTGTTGCAGTTTTAGAGCATATTTGCAGCAGTACCTCCCCCATCATCTCGGTATATGAGAGAGAGAAAGAGCCGCACGCAGAGCGAGCGGTCCGGGTTACAGAGAACACAGCACAGAAACACCGAGCGGAAATTATTTTGTTCCAGAATTCCCGATTTTAAGTACTTTACCTTTGACGTTTTGAACTGGAAACGAATGGAATCTTCCTGAGTTTTTTACAGATTGTAACGAACTTGTTGTTACATGGTGAAGGAAACATGACTGACAGAACAATGACACGGCAAGTACTGTTGTTTATCTCCGTCCTCTCTCTCAGTTCAGTGCACGGGCAGGTCAGTTACTCCATTCCCGAGGAAATGGTGAAAGGCTCTTTAGTCGGTAACATAGCGCAGGATTTGGGGTTAGATATTAAAAGACTGAAATCTGGAAATGCTCGCATACACGTTGGGAACAGTGCGGAATACATCGAGCTGAATAAAGAAAGGGGAGTCCTCCTTGTCAAAGAGAGAATAGACCGCGAGGCGTTGTGCAGACAGACGACGCCTTGCGCATTGCAATTTCAGATAATTATGGAGAACCCAATAGAATTTTATCGCGTTACTGTTGAGATTAACGATATCAATGATAATGCTCCAGTTTTTCAAATGCACGATATGAAATTTGAGATAAGCGAGTCAGCGATCACGGGGGCAAAATTCGTCTTGGAGAGAGCTTTTGATTCTGATATCGGATTAAATGGACTCCAAACCTATTTGCTTAACCCAACCGATAATTTTGTTTTAAAACTACAAGGTCAGGCTGATGGAATCAAAAAGGTAGAGATGGTTTTACAGAAGCCTTTAGATCGAGAGAAACAGGAGCAGATATCGTTAGTGTTAACTGCCCTCGATGGAGGAGAGCCTCATATGTCTGGGACAGTGCAGATTCACGTCACTGTGCTAGATGCTAACGACAATGCTCCGGTTTTTACACAGGCAATATATAAGGCCAGTTTAATCGAAAACTCGAAGAGCGGCACTTTGTTAACTACAGTTAGTGCCACTGACATAGATCATGGATCAAATGGTTTAGTCACATATTCTATATCAAGTAGCACAATTGGTATTTTGGATCTATTTGAAATAGATGAGCGTAATGGCGAAGTGCGTTTGATAAATGAGGTCGACTATGAAACCGCAAAGCATTATCAAATAGACGTGAAAGCGAAAGATCAAGGGGGTCTTACAGATTCCAGTAAACTGATAGTCGACATTATCGACGTTAACGACAATAAACCACTGATTGATTTGATGTCAACTTCTAAATCAATACCAGAAAATGTCCCTTCTCAGACAGTCATAGCTGTAATGAGCGTCCACGACCCAGACTCTGATAATAACGGAGTGGTGAATTGTGTTTTAACTCAAAATATTCCCTTTACCATTAAATCTACATCTAATGGCTTCTATAGTCTAGTAACAGACAGTGACTTGGACCGAGAGAGAGCCCCTGAGTATAACATCAGTGTGACATGCTCTGATGAGGGAGTGCCCTCGCTCTCCAGCAGCGTCACTCTCACCTTACAGATATCAGATGTGAATGACAACGCGCCTGTCTTTGAGAGGAGCTCATATGAGGCCTACATTATAGAAAACAACACACCGGGCCTCTCTATATTCACAGTGAAAGCCAGAGACGCTGACTGGAACCAGAATGCCCGTGTTTCTTACATACTGGAGGACTCCTCGGTTAACGGAGTGCCCGTCTCCTCATATGTGTCCGTTAGTGCGGATAGTGGAGTCATCCAAACAGTGCGCTCTTTTGACTACGAGCAGATCAAGGATTTCCAGTTCCGCGTAAAAGCGCAGGATGGAGGCTCTCCTCCTCTCAGTAGCAATGTGACTGTGAAAATAATGATCCAGGACCAGAACGACAACGCACCCCAGGTTCTGTACCCAGTCCAGACTAGCAGCACTCTGGTGGCTGAAATGGTGCCTCGTTCAGCAGATGTGGGCTATCTTGTCACTAAAGTGGTGGCTGTTGATGTGGACTCTGGACAGAATGCCTGGCTCTCGTATAAACTCCAGAAAGCGACAGACAGGGGGCTGTTTGAAGTGGGCTTACAGAATGGAGAAATAAGAACGATACGCCAAGTCACTGATAAAGATGCTGTGAAACAAAGGATTACTGTTGTAGTGGAGGACAACGGGCAGCCATCTCGTTCATTCACTGTCAATCTTAAGGTGGCGGTGGCGGACAATTTTCCTGAAGTGCTCTCGGATTTTACTGACGTTAAGTACGACAAGGACTACAATGACAACCTGACATTTTACTTAGTCTTGGCTTTGGCTGTAGTTTCATTACTGTTCATCACATGTTTATTGGTTATTATATCAGTGAAAATATACAGATGGAGAAAGTCTCGCATCCTCTGTCATTCCAATCTCCCAGTTATTCCGTATTATCCACCGCGTTACGCAGACACTTTGGGGACAGGAACTCTACAGCACGTGTACAATTACGAGGTGTGCAGGACGACTGACTCCAGAAAGAGTGACTCTCAGTTCGCCAGACCCTGTAGTCAGAACGTACTGATAATGGACCCCAGTTCTACAGGGACGATGCAGCGGATGCAGAGTGAAAAGAACATCCTGGATGAACCAGACTCCCCTATAGAGGTCTGTTATATGTTAACTATCATTTTGTCCCTAAAACTTTGTATGTTTTTAAGACCATCATGTGATTTTAAATATTCGATATAATGTGTGCATAGCTGGGAATTTACCATGCTCAGAAATCCTCTTCATTGCAGTGATATGTGGCCATCTCAGAACCATGATCGTGGAAAGCGGACCTTTGCAAAAAGGCTGTTTTACAATGTGTAGCCACTAGTTTCCTATAAGGAGTTTCAGTCAACGTGTATTTCGTTAGTACTTGTTGTACACATCTCATTGACATATTACTTCATATTTGTCATTCAATGAATTAGCTCATGTGTGTTGATATAACATTATAGTACTGTGCTTCATCCGATGGAGATTCGAAGATTCCCACATATGTTAGATTTATTTTAAAGAATATCTGTATTTCAGTGGTTTGAACTCTGAGGGACGCTGTTGGTCAGTGTGTTGTAGTTTTAGAGCAGATTTGCATCAGTACCTCCCCCATCATCTCGGTATATTAGAGAGAGAAAGAGCCTCATGTAGAGATTACAGTCCGGGTTACAGAGAACACATAGAACGGAAACATCGAGATGCGTTTCTTTTTTTCGAGAATTATGGATTGTTGAACATTTTCATTTGATGTTTTGAACTGTAAACGAATGGAATATTACTGACTTCATTACGGATTATATGATGCTTGTTGTTTCATGTTGAAGGGAAAATGTCGGACAGAACAATGACACGGCAAGTACTGTTGTTTATCTCCGTCCTCTCTCTCAGTTCAGTGCACGGGCAGGTCAGTTACTCCATTCCCGAGGAAATGGTGAAAGGCTCTTTAGTTGGTAACATAGCGCAGGATTTAGGTTTAGATATCAAAAGACTGAAATCAGGTAAAGCTCGTATTTATACTGGAGACAGCGCAGAGTACATCGAGCTGAATAAAGAAAGGGGAGTTCTCCTTATCAAAGAGAGAATAGACCGTGAAGCTCTCTGCGGACAGACGACGCCTTGCGCTGTTCATCTACAGATTACTCTAGAAGACCCGATTGAATTCTACAGTGTTACAGTCGAAATCCATGATATAAATGATAATGCACCAAGCTTTAAGAAGAATGACATGAAATTTAGAATTAGTGAATCGGCAATGGTCGGAGCAAAATTTGTGTTGGAAAGGGCGATGGATCTTGATGTTGGTGTAAATGGCCTACAAAGTTATTTGTTGAAACCAACCGATAATTTTCTTCTGAAGTTGCAAAATCAACAAGACGGAAGCAAAAAGGTGGAGATGGTGCTACAGAAACCTCTAGATAGAGAAAAACAAGAGCATCTTTTTTTAACTCTGACAGCTATCGATGGCGGCGACCCGCAACTGTCCGGGACAATGCAGATAGAAATAACCGTGCTAGACGCCAACGACAATGCGCCTGTTTTTACGCAAGAAATGTACAAGGCAACCATTACCGAGAATGCTCCAAAAGGCACCGTTTTGAGTACCGTTAGCGCCAGTGATGCCGATGACGGATCTAATGGTAGAATATCCTATTCAATTACCAATACTCTAGATGATGTTCCAGAAATATTTGAAATGAACAAAGACCGTGGTATTGTGGTTTTATCAGGACACATAGACTATGAAAAAGCGCGACATTATGAAATACATGTACAAGCTAGTGATGACGGAGGTCTAACTGATTCTTGTAAAATAAATGTTGAAGTAGTTGATACAAACGACAATAAACCATCGATGAACATTATGTCGAAAACAAATGCAATATCTGAAAATGCTAAACCTGGAACAGTGGTAACCATAATTAATGTACAAGACCCAGACTCTGGTGATAATGGCAGAGTGCAGTGCTCCATACATGAAAACATTCCTTTTGCAATTCAATTAACATCGAATAATTTCTTTACTATAGTAACAGACAGTGACTTGGACCGAGAGAGAGCCCCTGAGTATAATATCAGTGTGACGTGCTCTGATGAGGGAGTGCCCTCGCTCTCCAGCAGCGTCACTCTGACCTTACAGATATCAGATGTGAATGACAACGCGCCTGTCTTTGAGAGAAGCTCATATGAGGCCTACATTATAGAAAACAACACACCGGGTCTCTCTATATTCACAGTGAAAGCTGGAGACGCTGACTGGAACCAGAATGCCCGTGTTTCTTACATACTGGAGGAGGACTCGGTTAACGGAGTGCCCGTCTCATCATATGTGTCTGTTAGTGCTGATAGTGGAGTCATCCATGCAGTGCGTGCTTTTGACTACGAGCAGATCAAGGATTTCCAGTTCTGCGTCAAAGCGCAGGATGGAGGCTCTCCTCCTCTCAGTAGCAATGTGACTGTGAAAATAATGATCCAGGACCAGAACGATAACGCGCCTCAGGTTCTGTACCCAGTCCAGACTAGCAGCTCTCTGGTGGCTGAAATGGTGCCTCGTTCAGCAGATGTGGGCTATCTTGTCACTAAAGTGGTGGCTGTTGATGTGGACTCTGGACAGAATGCCTGGCTCTCCTATAAACTGCAGAAAGCGACAGACAGGGCGCTGTTTGAAGTGGGCTTACAGAATGGAGAAATAAGAACTATACGCCAAGTCACTGATAAAGATGCTGTGAAACAAAGGCTCACTGTTGTAGTGGAGGACAACGGGCAGCCCTCTCGTTCAGCTACAGTCAATGTTAACGTGGCGGTGGCGGACAGCTTCCCTGAAGTGCTCTCGGAGTTCACTGACTTTACGCACGACAAGGANTCCTCTATCATTCCAATCTCCCGGTTATTCCGTATTATCCACCGCGTTACGCAGACACTTTGGGGACAGGAACTCTACAGCACGTGTACAATTACGAGGTGTGCAGGACGACGGACTCCAGAAAGAGTGACTCTCAGTTCGCCAGACCCTGTAGTCAGAACGTACTGATAATGGACCCCAGTTCTACAGGGACGATGCAGCGAATGCAGAGTGAAAAGAACATCCTGGATGAACCAGAATCCCCTATAGAGGTCTGTTACCTTTAAATCAGTTTTAGTAAATGTGCATAATCGTGTGGTGCTAAGTGTTTTAAATCGAGTTTGTATACCTGGGAACATTCCATGATCAGAAATTATTCTCATTCCACTAAAATGTATTTTCAAAACCATGGAATGGAATGGTAAGCGGTGATGTGTTGATATAGCTTACGTGAGATATAGCTTACGTGAGATGGGTAAAGTGTTAGAGTACTGTGCTTTATTCCATGCGTATTCACAACTTCCAAGATACTGTATGTTGGACATTGTTTCCTTTTTTAAAGTGTATCTGTAGTTGAGTGGATTGAACTCTGAGGGACGCTGTTGGTCAGTGTGTTGCAGTTTTATAGCGGATTTGTAGCAGTACCTCCCCCATCATCTCGGTATATGAGAGAGAGAAAGAGCCGCACGCAGAACGCATTGCACGGGTGACAGAGAACACTAAGCACGGAGACACCGAGCTGACATTATTTTGTTCCAGAGATACGGAATATTGGCAGAAAAGTGTGTTCTTTTCTGGATTTACATCTAACGGAATATTTCACATTTCTTGCGGATTATATGGTATGTGTTGTTCCATGGTGCCGCGGAAAATGTCGGATAGAACAATGACACGGCAAGTACTGTTGTTTATCTCCGTCCTCTCTCTCAGTTCAGTGCACGGGCAGGTCAGTTACTCCATTCCCGAGGAAATGGTGAAAGGCTCTTTAGTTGGTAACATAGCGCAGGATTTGGGTTTAGATATCAAAAGACTGAAATCAGGTAAAGCTCGTATTTATACTGGAGACAGCGCAGAGTACATCGAGCTGAATAAAGAAAGGGGAGTTCTTCTTATCAAAGACAAAATAGACCGTGAAGCTCTCTGCGGACCGACAACGCCTTGCGCCCTACATTTTCAGATTATTCTGGAGAACCCAATGGAATTCTACACTGTTACCGTTGAGATAATTGATACCAATGATAATCCTCCTATTTTTGAAAGGAGTGAAATGAAATTTGAAATTAGTGAGTCCGCTATAGCAGGAGCCAGATTCGTCTTGGATAGAGCAATTGATGACGATGTTGGCGTTAATGGCCTTCAAAGCTATTCACTTAAACCAACTGATAATTTCGTCCTAAAATCACAAAGTCGATCAAATGGTGTTACAAATGTAGAGATGGTTTTACAGAAGCCTCTAGACCGAGAGAAACAGGAGCAGATATCTCTGATATTAACAGCAGTAGATGGAGGAGAGCCTCAGCTATCAGGAACAATGCAGATACTCATCACTGTACTAGACATCAATGATAATGCGCCTGTATGTGCTCAGGCAGAGTATAAGGCTCGTATATCCGAAGTTGCTCCAAAAGGAACCGTTTTAACCACAGTAAGCGCATCGGACACCGATGAAGGTTCTAATGGGAGAATTTCATATTCCATTCCAAAATCTGGAGCAGCTCGTCTGTTTGAAGTTAATAAAGACAATGGTGTAGTGAATTTAGTTGGGTTTATGGATTATGAAAAAACTAAACATTATCAGATTGATATTGAAGCTAGAGATCAGGGGGGTCTGGCAGATAATTGTAAAGTTATTATTGAGGTAACTGATATAAATGATAACGTACCAGCTATTAATTTAATGTCTAAATCAAATGTCATATCTGAAGATGCCAAACCCGGTACAGTCGTAACAATGATTAATATTCAAGACTCAGACTCGGGTGAAAACGGCATGGTGCAATGCGCCATAAATGAAAACATACCCTTTTTGATGAAACCTACCGCGAATAATTTCTTTACTGTAGTAACTGATAGTGATTTGGACCGAGAGAGAGCCTCTGAGTATAACATCAGTGTGACGTGCTCTGATGAGGGAGTGCCCTCGCTCTCCAGCAGCGTCACTCTCACCTTACAGATATCAGATGTGAATGACAACGCGCCTGTCTTTGAGAGGAGCTCATATGAGGCCTACATTATAGAAAACAACACACCGGGCCTCTCTATATTCACAGTGAAAGCCAGAGACGCTGACTGGAACCAGAAT
>QNTS01009113.1:30774-43413 GCA_003317085.1 Hucho hucho | reverse complement strand
CCATTCTAACCGTGAAGCACGGGGGTGGCAGCATCATGTTGTGGGGGTGCTTTGCTGCAGGAGGGACTGGTGCACTTCACAAAATAGATGGCATCATGAGGATGGAAAATTATGTGGATATATTGAAGCAACATCTCAAGACATCAGTCAGGAAGTCAAAGCTTGGTCACAAATGGGTCTTCCAATTGGACAATGACCCCAAGCATACTTCCAAAGTTGTGGCAAAATGGCTTAAGGACAACAAAGTCAAGGTATTGGAGTGGCCATCACAAACCTCAATCCTATAGAAAATTTGTGGGCAGAACTGAAAAAGTGTATACGAGCAAGGAGACCTACAAACCTGACTCAGTTACACCAGCTCAGTCAGGAGGAATGGGACAGAATTCACCCAACTTATTGTGGGAAGCTTGTGGAAGGCTACCCGAAACGTTTGACCCAAGTTAAACAATTTAAAGGCAATGCTACCAAATACTAATTGAGTGTATGTAAACTTCAGACCCACTGGGAATGTGATGAAAGAAATAAAAGCTGAAATATATCATTCTCTCTACTATTATTCTGACATTTCACATTCTTAGAATAAAGTGGTGATCCTAACTGACCTAAGACAGGGAATTTTTACTAGGATTAAATGACAGGAATTGTGAAAAACTGAGTTTAAATGTATTTGGCTAAGGTGTATGTAAACCTCTGACTTCAACTATATATATATATATCCTCTCTATGTCCTCTCTCTAGTCTATGTCCTCTATATTCTCTCTATATCCTCCCTCTAGTCTCTCTATTGTCTCTCTATATCCTCTCTATTTTCTCTCTACCATATTCGCTGCATATCCTATAGTATCTCTATATCCTCTAGTCTCTCTATATCCTCTCTCTATACAGTAATCTAGACTACCATGCCCCTGCATATCCTCACTATAGTTTCTCTCCATACAGCCATCTCAACCCCCAGACTCTGACCCATCAGGCTCTTACTAAAAGAGAACACTGTCGTATAGTGCCTGCTTGCCTACTTGTTGTCCTTCCCACCTTCTCGTCTACCTTTCACACACACACGCACTCACACATACACACACACATCTTTCCTTCCCACCTTGATACTCTCCTGTCTACCAATGTACATTACAATTCTAGAATAGCTTCTACACTAAGTCTCTCTGTGTCACAGCCAATAATAATAGTAGTTTGTGTGTGTGTGTGTGTGTGTGTGTGTGTGTCAATCACATGCCAATCCCCTGTTTCTAGATTAAGGATGCTTCCTTATCTTCTGAAAATCACCAGACTTCCTTTCCTTTCTCCTCAGCTCTCCAATCAGGAGCTTTAGTTCAACCATGAAATAGGTTAGGGAGGATAATGTGGGAAAAGGTTAGGGAGGATAATGTGGGATAAGGTCAGGGGGGATAATGTTGGATAAGGTTAGGGAGGATAATGTTGGATGATGTTAGGGAGGATAATGTGGGTTAAGGTTAGGAGGGATAATGTTGGATAAGGCTAGGGAGGATAATGTTGGATAACGTTAGGGAGGATAATGTTGGATAACATTATGGAGAAAAATGTTTGATAAATTTATCAAGGGTAATGTTGGATAAGGTTAGGGAGGATAATGTTGGATAAGGTTAGGGAGGATAATATGGGATAAGGTTAGGGAGGAAAATGTTGGATAAGGTTCTGTAGGATAATGTTGGGTATGGTCAGGGAGGATAATGTTGGACAACGTTAGGGACAATCATGTGGGATAAGGTCAGGAGGGATAATGTTGGATAATGTTAAGGGGATAATGCTTGAGAAGGTTAGGGAGGATAATGTTGGATAACGTTATGGAGGAAATTTTTGGATAAACTTATCAAGGATAATGTTGATTAAGGTTAGGGAGGATAATGTTGGATAAGGTTAGGGGGGATAATATGGGATAAGATTAGGGAGGATAATGTGGGACAAGGTTATGGAGGACCATGTTGGATAAGGTTAGGGAGGATAATGTCGGGTACGGTCAGGGAGGATAATGTTGGATAAAGTTAGGGAGGATAATGCTTGATACGTTTAGGGAGGATAATGTTGGATAAAGTTAGGGAAGATAATGCTTGATAAGGATGATTCTGTCTACATCATGTTTTAGGTATTTTAGGCCTACATCTTTTTAATGTTTTCTGTGTTGTCATCTCAGAGCGAGAGAGAGAGGTGTTTACTATTCACTGTTCACTTTTGTTTGTTTCACTTTTGTTTATTATCTACTTCACTTGCAATGGCAATGTTAACATATGTTTCCCATGCTGAGAGAGAGAGAGCAGGCTACGCTTAGCTGTAGCCAAGTGCTTACTGAGGGCTTTATCTGTTTTTAGAAGAGGGAGAGAGATCGACGCAACAGGATTTAATATGAAACAGCATTTCAGAAGGTGCTAGCTCAGTTGCTATGACAACGACAAACTCAAACGGTGTTTAATTGGGGGGTTTCTGCACCTCTCTGTTTTAACAGCGTCCACGCACTCTATACAGCACAATATAACATTACATTGCAATTAGTGTGTGTGTGGAGGAGGGGCGGTCTGAGAGTGTGCATGTCTATGGTGTGTATCTGTGAGTGTGTGCATGTTTATTCCCAGGTCTACAGCGTGTCCGTCTGACAGTCGGACGGTCTTGTCTAGTGTTGAGTGCCTCCATGCAGCAGCACTCGTTAAACCTTAAGTCATGAGGTCAGACTCCGGTCACAGAGAGAGGTTTAGTGCTCCCACTGTGCCAACCAGTCAGAGAATAGAGATCTGGCCAGACACCACAACACGTCTAACAGTACAGCCTGTGGCCGTGTGGTGGCTGGTTTACGGCAAGCATTGTAGAAAAGGTTACAGACAAAATGTCTGCTGATCAAACACATCAAATCAAATGTATTTGTCACATGCTTGGTAAACAACAGGTGTAGATTAACAGAGTATACTTACGGGCTCTTGCCAACAATGAAAATGAATAAATATATCATGGAACGTTGCTGTGAATGGGAATGTCTGTTCTACTGATTTGGGACTCAGAGGACTGACCTGTGGTCAGAACTAGGCGTAGGTTTGGGGCACGGCAGCTCACACAAGCACACTATGGAGATGATAAGAGGCTAAGTATCAGAGGAGGAAGTTTTCTGTTGTGTCATTGTGATGTGTTGAGACAGAGATCCGCCTTCAAAACGTTTATCTCCTCCGATTAACATATTCCTTCACCCTGAAATGGAAAGACAACTGCTCATATTTACGAATAACAGAGAGATTGGCATACGAAATACAAACCGGTCTATCCTGTTTCTGTTAGTGAATAAACATGAAACACAAACCAGCCTATACTGTTTCTGTTAGTGAAGAAACATGAAACACACTCTTGCCGATAGATATGTATTTTGTAACAGGAATGAGGGCTCCCGAGTGGCGCAGCGGTCTAAGGCACTGGATCTCAGTGCTAGAGGCGTCACTACAGACCCTGGTTCAATTGCAGGCCGTATCACAACCAGCTGTGATTGGGAGTCCCATAGGGGGGTCGCACAGAGGTAGGCCATTATTGTAAATAAGAATTTGTTCTTAACTGACTTGTCTAGTTAAATAAAGGTTAAATGAATAAAACGTAAATTAGGAAAAAGTGTTCCTCTCGCACACTGTCTGTTTGGAATGTAGGCTGGTGTACACACACACACAACATACACACATACACACACACACACACACACACACACAGTCAGTCTCAGCTGTGCTTTCATGCGGGGTGAATTCACTAATGCCTCTCCTGAGGAGTGGTATGGAAGAAACACTCACATGCAGTGTCTGAGCCTGCTACTGATAAGACAGGTTGGTCTGAGCCTGCTACTGATAAGACAGGGTTGGGTTGCACGGCTGCAGGCTGATACCATTGTTACCGGTGACAGGAAACTGAATTTGTGTTTGTGTGTACTGCCTGTTCTTCTCTGTGTGTGTGTGTGTATATCTGTGTGATTTCAATCTCTGAATTTGTAGAAATTACGCAAGTTTTAACTAAGCTATGTAAAGTTTATAGTCAACTATTTCTGTCTCCATTTTGATTTCTCCTTCTCGGAGTGCCTCCTCACACTGCCTTACTGGAAGGCTCTTGTGCCTCTGTGTGAATGAGAGTGCTTCACCATAGGGAAAGGCTTACATGCACTCTGCTGCTGGGCCAATAGAATGGACAGTGGGGGAACTGTACTGCCTGGCACCATTGTATGGAGGTGAACAAAGACTCCTGTTTATGCCTCTCGCCAACACCTCTGCTCTAAACACATTGGAGCTCAACACTAAATTAGCATTGGTTAGGGACAACAAAAAACTAAGAGGCTTTAATTAAGGTAATCAATCATAGTTGTTACTTGTTGTAAATGTACGTTTGTACTTTCCGGAGGCTGGAGGAGGCAGGGAACCCTGGGATAAATAACATGATGGTTTTCTGTTTCCGTCTGAAAAAGTGTCATTTTAGTGTTGTGTAAAGGTGTGGGATCACTTTCTCTATATCCTGTATGACCCTATTAGACCATATTAGAGACACATATTTCCCTCATATTACAAAGACTCACAAAGAATTTGAAAACAAATTCAATTTTGATAAGCTCCCATATCTACTGGGTGAAATACCACAGTGTGCCATCACAGCAGCAATATTTGTGACCTGTTGCCAAAAGAAAAGGGCAACCAGTGAAGAACAAACACCATTGTAAATACAACCTATATTTATGTTTATTTATTTTCCCTATTGTACTTTAACTACTTACACATCCTTACAACACTGTATATAAACATATTATGACCTTTGAAATGTCTTTATTTTTTGGGAACTTTTGTGAGTGTAATGTTTAATGTTAATTTTTTATTGTTTATTTCACTGTTGTTTGTTGTCTATTTCACTTGCTTTGGCAATGTAAACATATGTTTCTCATGCCAATAAAGCCCTTAAATTGAATTGAGAGATAGAGAGAGAGAGAGAAAGAGAGAGAGAGAGAGAGAGAGTGAGAGAGAGAGAAAGAGAGAGAGAAAGAGAGAAAGAGAGAGAAGGAATTAGACAGTGTCTGTAGTGACTCATCGTTCAGTATTTTTGTTCTGTATCTTTGGATGCGATCCAGTCGTTCGTTCTAAATGTTCCACTGCAATACTGACTGTCAACATTCTTATCCCTTGCTTGCAGCTAGCCAACTACGGTTAACATACAGTCACGTCAAACAGTGCAACCAGAATAACAGCAAAGTAGCTTCATTTGCATTTGTTTAAGCTGTTTTCTAGTGACATTTATTTGGATACATCCCATAACAATGAGCTAATGAGGCCCGATTTCACCTGGCATAGAAAATGTGCTCTCTCGTCAGGACTGTTGTTCAGAGGAGCTAGCCAACAACACAGCTAACACAATCATTTCAAACTGAAGCTGGAAAGATTGCAAACTAGCTGCCCTTCGTTTTGTTTGACCTTTTTTCAATTTACATTTCTTTGTACATATCCATAAAAATGATGCCAGCTGATTGATGATTTCGACTGGATGTGAAGCGCTGCCTGCCTGTCTGTCTCGTCCCGACTCATTCATTACTATGGGACAGCTGGAGAATATTGAATATTGAAACAATGTTGCAAATGTCGGAGAGACAGACAGACAGGTTTATATAAATCTCAGCTGTTGAAAACTAAATGTTAGTCTAAATGAAATGTGAGATAATTTTTTGATGCTTTTTGTATTGGAGATCAAGTTTATAAATTGCCTGGCTGGGCTGACGAGACAGTGGAACAGAATAAATAGGCATTTTAATGTCATAGATTTAGCGGGTGGTAACTTGTGGAATAGACACTGTCTGGAATGCGGTTTTAATCAATCAGCAATCAGCAGTCAGGATTAGACTCACCCGTTGTATCCTTTAACTCTTTTTAATGATGGTAGTAGTTATCAATGGAGCTGGTCCCATAAAGGTGTTAATTTTCGAACGCTTCCGCATGGAATTACTTCACGGATTTACTAAATGTGCGAAGCATGATTTCAATGTATGTATTTGGATGTAACAGATTACAGAAAGGGGGAGGATTAGTGATATATGTCAAATATAATTTCATGGCATTCCAATCTTTAAATATGTATTTTCCCAAGAAATTTGAGCTACTGGTTGTAGATGTGTCCATAAACCAGAATACACATTTATTTGCTGCTGGGATTTAGCCCTCCTTTGCCTCAATGGTGGATGCTATTGGTGCTCTATCTGAGTGTTTAACACCTTTTCTGTCCTCAGGGTTGGTCATTTTAGGAGATTTGTATCTGGATTGGCTATCCCCGGCCTCAAATCAATTTCAGAGTATATGGATTGATTTTAATCTGACTCAATTGATCTCAAAGCCCACACGGCTCAATGTGAAAAACCCTGTTACCTCGTCATTGATTGATTTAATTCTTACTAATAACCCCCATAAATATTTGTCTAGTCGAGTATTTGCATATTATCTAAATGATCATTGACCCATAGTATGTACTAGAGATACGAAACAGCAAAATACTAATCCTCGTTTAATTAAAAATATACATTTTATAAAGTTTTCTCCTCAAGAGTTTGTATATGTTCTACTCTAATTTAGCCACTGTCTCCTGTATTCCTGACCCTGAATTGCCTCTAGAACATTTCTCCGCCATATGTATTCCTCTGGCAGATAAACACACCTATTTTAAACAATTTACAGTCAAAGATAGGTCTATCCCTTGGTTTTCTTCAGAGCTATCTGAGATTCCGATGAGAAATCATGCCTGGGCCAAAGCAAGGAAAACTGGCTCTGTAGTGGACTGGCAATCTATCAGCCAGTTGAGAAACAGACGTACTATCTTGATGAAGAAAGCTACATCAAGCTACAATTTAAGCTCCATCTCTGACTCTGCTGGGGATCTTTCTAAAGTTTAGTACTCATCACTGCGTTCTTGGCCCTCTTTGATGTCAAGTAGGTTGATACAGTGCTATGTTTTCATGTTTTCATGCCTCTAAGGGGTAATTCAGACAGCTGATTGAGGACCTTATTACTGATGAATGTGATGTTCTGGTGTCTCTAGGTGTAATTCAGACAGCTGATTGAGGACCTTATTACCGATGAATGTGATGTTCTGGTGTCTCTAGGGTAATTCAGACAGCTGATTGAGGACCTTATTACTGATGAATGTGATGTTCTGGTGTTTCTAGGGTAATTCAGACAGCTGATTGAGGACCTTATTACAGATGAATGTGTTTGTTTTTTATAACCATGTTTTTCTTTCTGCTTGCATTTTGTAGTGATTTTGATGTGTATTTTCTGTCATTTCTGTAATTCAGAGCTCATCTGTAAAATAGACTTTGGTCTCAATATGACTCTTCAATAAAATAAAGGTTACATTTAAAATAAATACAATTGTCTTAACCCTCTCATGTTCAATCATGCACTGCACTCTGCCACTGGTCGAGATTGTTCCAAATTGAGTGACATCACTTCTCTGTGATGATCTAGATTGAACGACGTCATAGGGGAGGATGTCTGTCCAGTGATTGGCCAGTGGTGGCTGTTGGATCAAGTCTGTTTTTCTTTCTTCCTTCTACTTCCTTCTATACTTGTAAAATACATTAGCTCCTTGTCAATGTCACTTCTCATTCACTGTCAGCAGTCAGCAACATCTTTGTTCCTGCACTGGACAGTTTGATCTCCATCTCTTCATTCAAAGACTCAATTATGGACACTTACTGACAGTTGTGGCTGCTTCACGTGATGTACTGTTGTCTCTAACTTCTTGCCCCTTGTGCTTTTGTCTGTGCCCAATAATGTTTGTACCATGTTCTGTACTGCAACCATGTTGTGCTGCTGCCATGTGATGTTGCTACCATGATGTTTTGGCATGTGTTGCTGCCATGCTATGTTGTCTTAGGTCTCTCTTTATGTAGTGTTGTGGTGTCTCTCTTGTCGTGATGTGTGTTTTGTCCTATATTTCCATTTTTAATCCCAGCCCCCATTCCCGCAGGATCATTTTTGCCTTTTGGTTGGCTGTCATTGTAAATAAGAATTTGTTCTTAACTGACTTGCCTGGTTAAATAAAGGTTAAATAAAAATTAAATAAATAAATACAAATTATAGTCTCGAAATGGAGATGGGCCTGATGGCGCCGACAGAGATGGTAGCCTCGCTTCGAGTCCTCAGGAAACTATGCAATACTGTTTTTTTATGTATTATTTCTAACATTGTTACCCCAGGAAACCTTAAGCCTTATTACATACAGCCGGGAAGAACTATTGGATATACTTACCAACATTACGACCAGGAATTCGACTTTTCCCGACGCGGATCCTCTGTTTGGACCACCACGCAACACAATGGATCTATTACCTAAATTCTATCATTATATTGATTGCACTACGCACGGGGGTAATACACTCGACCACTGCTATTCTAACTTCTGCAATGCATACAAAGCCCTCCCCTCCCTTTGGCAAATCCAACCATACCGTCTTATCGGCAGAAACTCAAACAGGATGTACCAGTGACTAGAACCATTCAAAGCTGGTCTGACCAATCGGAATCCACGCTTCAAGATTGTTTTGATCACGTGGACTGGGATATGTTTCCGGTCAGCCTCAGAGAATAACATCAGCCTATACGCTGACTCTGTGAGTGAATTTATAAGGAAGTGCATTGGAGATGTTGTACCCACTGTGACTATTAAAACCTACCCTATCCAGAAACCATGGATGGATGGCAGCATTCGCGCAAAACTGAAAGCGCAAACCACCGCATATAACCATAAAAAAGGAATATGGCTGAATATAAACAGTATAGTTATTCCCTCCACAAGGCAATCAAACAAGCAAAATGCCGGTACAGGGACAAAGTGGAGTCGCAATTCAATGGCTCAGACACGAGACGTATGTGGCAGGGTCTACAGGAAATGACAGACTACAAAAAGAAAACCAGCCACATCACGGACACTGTGTAATGCGTCTGTGTGTAGCTGGTGTAGAGGAGTCAGGCGCAGGACAGCAGATATGAGTAATAATAGCAATTTTACTCAATAATTCACAAAACACGTCAAAATAATGCCAAGCCCACAATAACGGACCGCAATACAATAAACAATCACTCACAAACAAACATGGGGGAACAGAGGGTTAAATAATGAACACGTAATTGTGGGATTGAAACCAAGTGTGTAAAACAAGGACAAAACCAATGGAAAATGAAAAGTGGATCGGCAATGGCTAGAAAACTGGTGACGTCGACCGCCGAATGCCACAAGGAGAGGGAACGACTAAAACCTTCTTTGCCCACTTTGAGGATAATACAGTGCCACCGTCACGGCCCGCTAACAAGAACTGCGCCCCCTCCTCCTTCTCCGTGGCCGACGTGAGTAAAACATTTGAACGTATTAACCTTTGCAGCGCTGCTGGCCCAGACGGTATCCCTAGCCGCGTCCTCAGAGCATGCGCAGACCAGCTGGCTGGTGTGTTTACGCACATATTCAATCGCTCCCTATCCAATTCTGCTGTCCCCACATGCTTCAAGATGGCCACCATTGTTCCTGTACCCAAGAAGGCAAAGATAACTGAACTAAATGACTACCGCCCCGTAGCACTCACTTCTGTCATCATAAAGTGCTTTGAGAGACAAGCCAAGGATCATGTCACCTCCATCTTACCGGCCACCCTAGACCCACTTCAGTTTGCATACCGCCCTAACAGGTCCACAGACGATGCAATCGCCATCACACTGCACACTGCCCTATCCCATCTGGACAAGAGGAAGGCTAATGTAAGAATGCTTTTCATTGACTACAGCTCAGCATTCAACACCATAGTACCCACCAAGCTCATCATCAAGCTGGAGGCCCTGGGCCTCAACCCCGCCCTGTGCAATTGGGTTCTGGACTTTCTGACGGGCCGCTTCCAGGTGGTCAAGGTAGGAAACAATATCTCCACCTCTCTGACCCTCCTGGGTGCGTGCTCAGCCCCCTCCTGTACTCCATGTTCACCCATGACTGCGTGGCCATGCATGCCTCCAACTCAATCATCAAGTTTGCAGACGACACAACGGTAGTGGGCTTGATTACCAACAACGACCAGACAGCCTACAGGAAACAGCAGAGAGAGCACCCCCCTATCCACATCGAAGCAGTGGAGAAAGTGGAAAGTTTTAAGTTCCTCAGCGTACACATCAACGACAAACTGAAATGGTCCACCCACACAGACGGTGTGGTGAAGAAGGTGCAACAGCGCCTCTTCAACCTCAGGAGGCTGAAGAAATGTGGCTTGACACCCAAAACCCTGACTAACTTTTACAGATCCACAATCGAGAGCATCCTGTTGGGCTGTATCACAGCCTGGTACGGCAACTGCTCCGCCCTCAACCGCAAAGCTCTCCAGAGGGTGGTGCGGTCTGCACAACGCATCACAGGGGGCAAACTACCTGCCCTCCATGACACCTATAGCACCCGATGTCACAGGAACGCAAAAAATATCATCAAGGACAACAACCACCCGAGCCACTGCCTGTTCACAACGTTACCATCCAGAAGGCGAGGTCAGTACAGGTGCATCAAAACTGGGACCGAGAGACTGAAGAACAGCTTCTATCTCAAGGCCATCAGACTGCTAAACAGCAATCATTAACTCAGAGAGGCTGCTGCCTACATGGAGACCCAATCACTGGACACTTTAATAAATGGATCACTAGTCACTTTAAACAATGCCACTTCAAATAATGCCACTTTAAATAATGCCACTTTAATAATGTTTACATATCTTACATTACTCATATCACATATATATATATATATATATACTGTATTTTATATCATCTATTGCACCTTGCCTATGCTGCTTGGCCATCGCTCACCCATATATTTATATGTACATATTCTCATTCACCCCTTTTAGGTTTGTGTGTATTAGGTACAGTTGAAGTCGGACATTTACATACACTTTAGCCAAGTACATTTAAATTAGGTTTTTCACAATTCCTGACATTTAATCATAGTAAAAATTAGGATCACCACTTTATTTTAAGAATGTGAAATGTCAGAATAATAGTAGAGAGAATGATTTACTTCAGCTTTTATTTCTTTCATCACATTCCTAGTGGGTCAGAAGTTTACATGCACTCAATTCGTTTTTGGGTAGCCTTCCACAAGCTTCCCACAATAAGTTGGGTGAATTTTGGCCGATTCCTCCTGACCGAGCTGGTGTAACTGAGTCAGGTTTGTAGGCCTCCTTGCTCGCACACGCTTTTTTAGTTCTGCCCACAAATTTTCTATAGGATTGAGGTCAGGGCTTTGTGATGACCACTCCAATACCTTGACTTTGTTGTCCTTAAGCCATTTTGCCACAACTTTGGAAGTATCCCTCGTGCTTCACGATTGGGATGGTGTTCTTCGGCTTGCAAGCCTCACCCTTTTCCCTCCAAACATAATGATGATCATTACGGCCTAACAGTTCTATTTCTGTTTCAACAGACCAAAGGACATTTCTCCAAAAAGTACAATCTTTGTCCCCATGTGCAGCTGCAAACCGTAGTCTGGCTTTTTTATGGTGGTTTTGGCTTCTTCCTTGCTAAGCGGCCTTTCAGGTTATGTCGATAAAGGACTCGTTTTACTCTGGATATAGATACTTTTGTACCTGTTTCCTCCAGCATCTTCACAAGGTCCTTTGCTGTTGTTCTGGGATTGATTTGCACTTTTCACACCAAAGTACGTTCATCTCTAGGAGACAGAACGCGTCTCCTTCCTGTGTGGTCCCATGGTCCCATGGTGTTTATACTTGCGTACTATTGTTTGTACAGATGAACGTGGTACCTTCAGTCGTTTGTAAATTGCTCCCAAGGATGAACCAGACTTGTGGAGGCCTACAATTTTTTTCCTGAGGTCTTGGCGGATTTCTTTAGATTTTCCCATGATGTCAAGCAAAGAGGCACTGAGTTTGAAGGTAGGCCTTGAAATACATCCACAGGTACACCTCCACTCAAATGATGCCAATTAGCCTTTCAGAACTTCTAAAGCCATGACATTATTTTCTGGAATTTTCCAAGCTGTTTAAAGGCACAGTCAACTTAGTGTATGCAAACTTCGAACCCACTGGAATTGTGATACAGTGAATTATAAGTAAAATAATCTGTCTGTAAACAATTGTTGGCAAAATGACTTGTGTCATGCACACAGTAGATGTCCTACCCGACTTGCCAAAACTATAGTTTGTTAACAAGAAATTTGTGGAGTGGTTGATAAACGAGTTGTAATGATTGCAACCTAAGTGTATGTAAACTTCTGACTTCAACTGCAGTTGTTGGGGAACTGTTAGATTACTTGTTAGATATTACTGCACTGTCGGATCCAGAAGCACAAGCATTTCGCTACACTCGCATTAACATCTGCTAACCATGTGTATGTGACAAATAACATTTGATTTGATTTTGATTTGATTTGGTGCTTGCTTACGGAGCAGCAAGAGGAACTACACCTCCCTACCTTCAAGCTATGCTCAAACCCTACACCCCAACCTAAGCACTCTGTTCTGCCACCTCTGGTCTCTTGGTCCTCCTACCCCAACCGGAAAGCAGCTCCCACTCAGCCCAGTCCAAGCTCTTCTCTGTCTTGGCACCCCAATGGTGGAACCAACTTTCCCTGTGAAAATAA
>QNTS01009110.1:0-14591 GCA_003317085.1 Hucho hucho | reverse complement strand
CATAATACACCTTTATTTAACCAGGTAGTTCTATATGATGTCATAATACACCTTTATTTAACCAGGTAGTTCTATATGATGTCATAATACACCTTTATTTAACCAGGTAGTCCTATATGATGTCATAATACACCTTTATTTAACCAGGTAGTTCTATATGATGTCATAATACACCTTTATTTCACCAGGTAGTTCTATATGATGTCATAATACACCTTTATTTAACCAGGTAGTTCTATATGATGTCATAATACACCTTTATTTAACCAGGTAGTTCTATATGATGTCATAATACACCTTTATTTAACCAGGTAGTTCTATATGATGTCATAATACACCTTTATTTAACCAGGTAGTTCTATAAGATGTCATAATACACCTTTATTTAACCAGGTAGTTCTATATGATGTCATAATACAGGTAGGCCAGTTGAGAACAAGTTCTCATTTACAACTGCGACCTGGCCAAGATAAAGCAGAGCAGTTCGACACATACAACAACACAGAGTTACACATGGAATAAACAAGCGTACAGTCAAAAACACAATAGAAAAAGTCTATATACAGTGTGTGCAAATGGCGTAAGGCGGTAAGGCAATAAATAGGCCATAGTAGTGAAGTAGTTACAATTTAGCAAATTAACACTGGAGTGATAGATGTGCAGATGATGATGTGCAAAAGACCAGAAAAGTAAATAAAAGCAATATGGGGATGAGGTAGTTGGATGGGCTATTTACAGATGGGCTATGTACAGCTGCTGCGATCGGTAAGCTGCTCAGATAGCTGATGCTTAAAGTTAGTGAGGGTGATATAAGTCTCCAGCTTCAGGGATTTTTGCAATTTGTTCCAGTCATTGGCAGCAGAGACCTGGAAGGAAAGGTGGCCAAAGGGGGTGTTGGCTTCGGGGATGACCAGTGAAATATACCTGCTGGAGCGCGTGCTACGGGTGGGTGTTGTTATGGTGACCAGTGAGCTGAGATAAGGCGGAGCTTTACCTAGCAAAGACTTATAGATTACCTGGAGCCAGTGGGTCTGGCGACGAATATGTAGCGAGTGCCAGCCGACGAGAGAGTACAGATCGCAGTGGTGGGTAGTATATGGGGCTTTGGTGACAAAACGGAAATGTATGCAAATTAATATTAATACCATTTAAATGTAGATGTTTTTTGCTTTGGATCTATTTACCATATATGGAGACAGAAACATAAACCTTTTACCTTATAAGTAGACATCATTGCAAATGATGAAATCCTTCCAATAGAAATAAAAAAAACTATTTAGTTATGAATTTTGAATATCAGACTCTGAGGCTCTTCACTTTCACTGTCCAACCTTGTTGAGGATGGCTCGTTGTCAGGCTCAAAAAGCTTCAAATTTGCCCGGATGGCCACCAATTTTTCAACCCTTGTTTTGGTCAGCCTGTTGCGTGCTTTGGTGTGTGTGTTCCCAAACAAGGACCAGTTGCGCTCTGAGGCGGCTGATGTTGGTGGGATTTGGAGGATGATTGAGGCAACAGGGGAAAGAGCCTCAGATCCACCAAGTCCCTTCCACCAGGTGGCTGATGAGATATGTTGGCACGACTGCCATATTGCATCTCCATCCCAAAGCCCTTGCTTGGAAGTGTGATATGGCCATTTCTTGGAGAGACTCCTTCCCCTCCAGGAGACTGTCAAACATGATGACAACACCACCCCAACGGGTGTTGCTGGGCAGCTTCAATGTGGTGCTCTTATTCTTCTCACTTTGCTTGGTGAGGTAGATTGCTGCTATAACTTGATTACCCTTCACATACCTAACCATTTCCTTGGTTAGGTATGTGTATCCATTGTTTTCAGTGCCGTGATGTCCTTGAGGAGCAGATTCAATGCATGAGCAGCACAGCCAATGGTTGTGATGTGAGGGTAGGACTCCTCCACTTTAGACCAAGCAGCCTTCATGTTTGCTGCATTGTCTGTCATCAGTGCAAATACCTTCTGTGGTCCAAGGTCATTGATGACTGCCTTCAGCTCATCTGCAATGTAGAGACCTGTGTGTCTGTTGTCCCTTGTGTCTGTGCTCTTGTAGAATACTGGTTGAGGGGTAGAGATGATGTAGTTAATTATTCCTTGCCCACAAACATTCGACCGCCCATCAGAGATGATTGCAGTACAGTCTGCTTTCTCTATGATAGGCTTGACCTTCACTTGAACTCTGTTGAACTCTGCATCCAGCAAATGAGTAGATAACGCGTCTGGTTGGAGGGGTGTATGCTGGGTGAAGAACATTCAGAAATCTCTTCCAATACACATTGCCTGTGAGTGTCAGAGGTGAACCAGTTGCATACACAGCTCGAGCAAGACATTCATCAGCATTTCTATGACTACGTTCCTCCATTGAGTAAAAAAAAACTTTCTGTTGCTATCGATAAGGTTTCTGATTCATAATTTTCACCTCGAGTAGAAGTAGAAGGACTTTTGTCAGAGGTTGCTTGTTGTGAGCGCCGAGGGAACTTTAGGCACTTGGCCAGATGATTCTGCATCTTTGTTGCATTCTTCACATATGATTTGGCACAGTATTTGCAAATGTACACAGCTTTTAATTCTACTTTAGCTGCAGTGAAATGTCTTCACACATCAAATAGTGCCCGTGGCATTTTCCTATAAAAGATTAGAAAAAAATTAGTAAAAAAACAACAAATACAATTCTATATACAGCTAAATAGTTAAGCAGTTAGATTAAACAACTCCTTTGTAAGATAAATGTTTTAAAATTAAACTTGTATGGAAACAGGTGAATTAACACTACTCAGTTAGCAGGCTCAAGCAAGCTAAAACCCACATGGTAGCAAAAACTAACTAGCAGAAATGGTTAACAAATTAGAAATTATTTAAACACACTTTGCTGTAGGCTACTATTTACTAGTTAACAAAAAACAATGTATACTGCACTATACTGCATTATACTGCACTATACTGCATTCCACTCTGTCCATCTCTCTGCATTTAGATATATTCATACTGATACTGTATATTTGTACATCCACTATACCACTAAATCATCCGTATACCCACTGTACATTTGTATATACAGTACAAGTCAAAGGTTTTAGAACAGCTACTCATTCAAGGGTTTTTCTTTATTTTTACTATTTTCTACATTGTAGAATAATAGTGGAGACATCAAAACTATGAAATAACACATGTAGTAACCAGAAAAGTGTTAAACAAATCAAAATATATTTTATATTTGAGATTCTTCAAAGTAAGCCACCCTTTGCCTTGATGACAGCTTTGCATACGCATGGCATTCTCTCAACCAGCTTCATGAGGTAGTCACCTGGAATGCATTTCAATTAACAGGTGTGCCTTGTTAAAACATTTGTGGAATTTTCTTTCCTTAATGCGTTTGAGCCAACCCGTTGTGTTGTGACAAGGTAGGGAATGGTATACAGAAGATAGCCCTAGTTGGTAAAAGACCAAGTCCATATTATGGCAAGAACAGCTCAAATAAGTAAAGAGAAACAGTCCATCATTACTTTAAGACTTGAAGGACAGTCAATACAGACAATGTCAAGAACTTTGAAAGTTTCTTCTAGTGCAGTCGCAAAAACAATCAAGCACTATGATGAAACTGGCTCTCATGAGGACCGCCACAGGAGAGAAAGACCCAGATATACCTCTGCTGCAGAGGATAAGTTCATTAGAGTTACCAGCCTCAGAAATTGCAGCCCAAAAACATCAACTGTTCAGAGGAGATTGCTTGAATCAGGCCTTAATGGTCGAAGAAACCACTACTAAAGTAATAAGAAGAGACTTGCTTGGGACAAGAAACACGAGCAATGGGCATTAGACTGTTGGAAATCTGTCCTTTGGTCTGATGAGTCCAAATTTGAGATTTTTTGGTTCCAACCGCGTCTTTGTGAAACGCAGAGTAGGTGAACGGATGATCTCTGCATGTGTGGTTCCCACCGTAAAGCATGAAGGAAGAGGTGTGATGGTGTGGGGGTGCTTTGCTGGTGACACTGTCAGTGATTTATTTAGAATTCAAGGCACACTTACCAGCATGGCTACCACAGCATTCTACAGTGATACACCATCCCATCTGGTTTGCGCTTAGTCATGCTTTAATTTGTTTTTCAACAGGACAATGACAAAAAACACACCTACAGGCTGTGTAAGGACTATTTGACCAAGAAGATGACCTGGCCTCCACATTTTACTCAACCCAATTGAGATGGTTTGGGATTCGGGACCGCAGAGTGAAGGAAAAGCAGCCAACAAGTGCTCACCATATGTGGGAACTTCTTCAAGACTGTTGGAAAAGCATTCCAGGTGAAGCTGGTTGAGAGAATGCCAAGAGTGTGCAAAGCTGTCATCACGGCAAAGAGTGGCTACTACGAAGAATCTAAAATATATTTTGGTTACTACATGATTCCATATGTGTTATTTCATAGTTTTATGTCTTCACTATTATTCTACAATGTCAAAAATAGTAAAAATAAAGAGAACCCTTGAACGAGTAGGTGTTCTAAAACTTTTGACCTTGGTCAGAATCTGTCTCTGTTTTATATCTGACTGAGTAGAGATATTCTCCCGACTGGCGCAGTGGTTTAAAGCACTGCATCTCAGTGCTAGAGGCGTCACTACAGACCTTGGTTCGATTCCAGGCTGTACGACAACCGGCCGTGATTGGGAGTCTTATAGGGCGACGCACAATAGGCCCAGCGTCGTCTGGGTTAAGGTTTGGCCGGGGTAGGCCGTCATTGTAAATAAGAATTTGTTCTTAACTGTCTTGCCTAGTTAAATTTTCCCAATTTGTCAAATAGGAGGTTTTCATTTATGTAACAATTCTCTCCTTCCTCTCCCTCGTCTCTCTTCTCTCTCCTCTCTCCAGATGTCTGTGAGTTAGCCAGCTGGTGCTCGCTCTAGCCGTCTCCCGCTATGAACGGTAAGAACAATACTTTGTGTGTCTGTGTGCTTTCCAGTGCTGTTTCGCTGTTTCGGATTTTTATGACCAAGATTGAAGGATGGATGGAGGGCGAATAAATGAGATGGAGGGAGAGAGAGAGAGATGAAGAGATGGGCCAGAGCGAGGTGATGCTGTTGTTCTTCCTAACCTATTAGCAAAAACAGAACAGTCAATACAGAGTCCATGTTGAGTCAGTACTCTCTGTCGCGGCGCGCTCGCTCTCTACATTCAGCTCTATTTCTGCTTTCTCTCTCCTCTCTCGGTATCTCAATTCAATTAGCTTTTTCTCTCAATTCAATTCAATTTGCTTTATTGTCATGACGTAACAATGTACATATTGCCAAAGCTTACATTGGAGATTTACAATATTAACATAATTAAATTAATAATGATCAAAATTGTCAACAGGACAACAGTAACAACAATAACCAAGGGTCAAAATAACCATCCATTAAACAATAACAATAAGCATACAGTAGAGGACATGTGCAGGTTGACTGGTCTGTCAGACACTGTCCCTCATCTTATGGCAGGCAGCAATGTAGTGCGCTGCCAACCCACAGCTCTCTGCGGGTAGCCTACTCTCATCAAAGGGTTTCAGATTTGGGGAAATTCCATAATTCTTATATATTTTTGAAAATTTTGTCAGGAAATGCAGCTGTCTCGGGTTCTTCTGTGGTGCAGCCCTTTCCTCTACAGGTTTTCCTGTGTCTACCCTTCTCAATGGCAAGGCTGTTCTCACTGAGCTTGTACTTTGTCAAGGTTTTTCTAAGGTTTTGATCAGTAACCATGGTCAAATAGTTTACCACAATGTACTGTCGATTTGGGGCCAGATAGCACTGCATTTTGCTTTGTGCTTGTGTTTCCCAATAAGTAATGTAGTTGTGTTTTGACTGTGTTGTAATTTGTTTTATTCTGATTGATTGGATGTTCTGGTCCTGAGGCTTCAGTGTGTTTTAGTAGAACAGGTTTGTGAACTCAGCCCCAGGACCAGCTGGATGAGGGGACTCTTTTCTTTGCTGAGCTCTTGGCATTGCAGGTCTTGGTAATGATATGAGACGGGGGTCACTGTATTTTAGATGTTTCCAAAACTGAATTGCTATTTTTGGGCATAATTCTGCCCTGCATGCATTGTTTGTAGTTTTCCTCTGGACATGTAGGAGAATCTTACAGAACTCTGCATGCAGGGTTTCAATGGGGTGTTTGTCCCATTGGGTGAACTCTTGTTTTGCAAGTGGACCCCACACCTCACTGCCATAAAGTGCAATTGGTTCAATGACACATTAAATTAGTTTCAGCCACATTTGCATTTTAATTTGAATTAGTTTTTTAGTGGCGTAGAATGCCCTGCGTGCTTTCTCTCTCAGTTCATTCACTGCATCATTAAGGTGTCCAGTTGAGCTTATTTTGTATAAGACTCCCAATCACGGCCAGTTGTCATACAGCCTGGAATCGAACCAGGGTCTGTAGTGACGCCTCTAGCACTGAGATGTAGTGCCTTAGACCACTGAATATCAACTGTTCAGAGGAGACTATGTGAATCAGGCCTTCATGGTCAAATTTCTGCAAAGAAACCACTACTAAAGGACACCAATAATAAGAAGAGACTTCCTTGGGCCAAGAAACACGAGCAATGGACAATACACGTGGAACTTTGTCCTTTGGTCTGGAGTCCAAATTGGAGATTTTTGGTTCCAACTGCTGTGTGTTTTGTGAGACGCGTTGTGGGTGAACGGATGATCTCCTCATGTGTGGTTCCCACCGTGAAGCATGGTGGAGGAGGTGTTATGGTGTGGGGTGCTTTGCTGGTGACACTGATTAATTTAGAATTCATGGCTATCACAGCATTCTGCAGCTTGTTTTGTTTTTGTTTTTTTCACACCTGGTGTCTGACGTGCCCAAAGTAAAATGCCTGCCACTCAGGCCCAGAAACTAGGATATGCACATAATTAGTACTATTGGATAGGAAACTCTCTGAAGTTTCTGAAACTGTTCAAATAATGTCTGTGAGTATAACAGAACTGATATAGCAGGCGAAAACCCGTGGAATTTCTGTCCGGAAATCTTTTTTTTTTTTACCTTCTCAGTTTGAATGCCTGTTTATTTAATTTTCAGGGAAATAGCTCCGAGATTGCAGTACCTATGGCTTCCACTAGATGTCAACAGTCTCTAGACAGTGTTTCAAGCGTTTATAATGGAACAGATCCGAACAGAAGAAGATTTGGTATGACAAGCCAGGAAATCCTTTCTGTCTAGTGCGCGAGAGACCCGGGAGCGCGCAACTCGGTATTTACCTTTTCTATAGTTTAGGTTATTATCCGTGTGAAATTTAATAGCTAATATAGATAAATGGATACCTAAGGATAAATTAGAAATGATGTTTGATTTGTTTGGGCAAAGTTGATAGGTATAATTTGAACGCTTTCTCTTCACTGTACAATGGGTGAGTAGACAGTGAATGCTTGGTGGATTATCTGAACATTACGCGCCAACCAAACTGAGATTTATGGATATAAACAATGACTTTTTCTAACAAAAGAACCATGGATTGTCTTGCTTGGACACTTGGGATGCCCTCAGCAGAAGATCATCAAAAGGTAAGCGATTTATTTTAGCTCTTATATGAGTTTTGTGAGACCCGCGCTGGTTATGGAATTATGCTAATGCATAAAATATGAGAGGTGCTATCCTCAAACAATCAAATGTTGTGCTTTCGCCGTAAAGCCTTTTTGAAATCAGACAACACTGTGATATTAACAAGACTCTAATCTTTGCAACCATATGCAACACTTGTATATCCATGATATACAAATATTACGAATTTTTATTGTGAATTTGCCGCGCTTTGTTTGCTCTGAAAACGATCCCGCTCACAGGATTGGGTCCCTAATATAGCCAATTGTCATTTAGGATGCCATCAAGTCCGCATGCTTTTTTAAATTTGAGGGCCTGAAGTTTCTTATAGAGCTCTGGGGCCTCATTTATAGAGTTTTAAAGTCTCACAGTAATGAGATTTTTCACAGTAATGAATCTCTCTCTCTCTCTCTCTCTCTCTCTCTCTCTCTCTGCTCTCTCTCTCTCTGCTCTCTCTCGCTCTCACTCTCTCTCTTTCTGCCTCTGCCTCTGCCTCAGCTCTGTCTCAGAGAGGAAAGTAGGGGGAGGGAGGAGGGGAGGATAGAGGAGACTGGAGACGCCATAACTTCTCTGTTCCCCTCTACTCTCTCACAGCTTCTTTTCCATGGTCTGTCCTCTTCTTGTTCATACGTCTCATTTCTCCAAAGCCTTCCTTTAGGTCTCATAAGAGCTTCTCATTGGATGGTTCTGTGATGTATGAGGAGGAGAACAGAACAGAGAGCTTTCGGCAGGCAGTTAAGAGGCTTTTCTCTCTACAGAGAGTCAGGCTTAGTTGGTTAGTTATCCGTGATTGGTTAAACATGCTGAAAAAGAGTTGGTCATGTCCATAGGGTTTCCACTGTTTCTGTGAAAGCATCAATCCCAGTCTCTGGGTTAGCCATGTTGTGGGCACTGATATGGTATATTAACCCATTAACTGTCTCTTCTTGAAAAACATGTTGGAAAATTATTTCACCTTCTACTAATAACAACTCAAATAAGATTTTTCCGAACTTAATGAATATTTTGGAAATTACAGAGTAGTACCAGGTGGTTGAGAAGTCAAGAGGAACCTAGAACCCAGGAACCTAGAACCCAGGAACTAGAACCCAGCCAGCAATACTATATTAGAATGGCAATTTGCATAGCATTTTTACTCAGCTCAGCAATTTTGTATTTACTTTTATTTCATAAAAATGTAATTTCTTTTGCAAATGTATTAATATTAAAAAGCATACCTTATTTACACCTTATGTACAGAAGTATTCAGACCCTTTGCTATGAGAGTCGAAATTTAGCTCAGGTGCATCCTGTTTCCATTGATCATCCCTGAGATGTTTCTACAACTTGATTAGAGTCCACCTGTGGTAAATTCAATTGAAGTTTGCAGACGACACAACAGTAGTAGGCCTGATTACCAACAATGACGAGACAGCCTACAGGGAGAGGGTGAGGGCCTTTGTAGTGTGGTGCCAGGAAATAACCTCTCACCCAACGTCAACAAAACAAAGGAGCTGATTGTGGACTTCGGGAAACAGCACCCCCCCTATTCTCGACGGGACCGCAGTGGAGAAGCTTCAAGTTCCTCGGCATATACATTTCTGACAGACTGAAATGTTCCACCCACACAGTGTGGTGAAGAAGGCGCAACATCGCATCTTCAACCTCAGGAGGCTGAAGAAATTTGGGTTGGCACCTAAAACCCTAACAAACTTTTACAGATGCACAATTCAGTGCATCCTGTAGGGCTGTATCACAGCCTGGTATGGCAACTGCACCGCCCTCAACCGCAGGGCTCACCAGAGGGTGATGCGGTCTGCCCAACGCATCATCAGGGGCAAATACCTTCCCTCCAGGACACCTACAGCACCCGATGTCACAGGAAGGCCAAAAAAATCATCAAGGACATTAACCACCCGAGTCACTGCCTATTCACCCTGCTATCATCCAGAAGGCGAGGTCAGTACAGATGCATAAAAGCTGGGATCGAAAGACTGAAAAACTGCTTCTATCTCAAGGCCATCAGACTGTTAAATAGCCATCACTAGCACATTAGAGGCTGCTGCCCTGTATACATAGACTTGAAATCACTAGCCACTTTAATAATTGAAACACTAGTCACTTTAATAATAATGTTTACATATTTTTCATTACTCATCTCATATGTATATCCTATTCTACTGTATCTTAGTCAATGCCGCTCTGACATTGCTCATCCAAATATTTATGTATTTAATTTTTTTCTTGTGCATTTTGCTGTTTTGCTATTTGCCTCATGACTCCTGCCTACTTTGTTAACTATGAACTTTCTTTACCCAACCGTGGGACAGACGGTTTGTTTCCAAACTCAGGACTCTGACTCTCGATTGGTTACACAGACTTTTGGCCTCCCATCCTATTCTAACCACCTCTCGCCGGCTGTGTATTCATGTTACCTGATGAAATTGCTGTACAAATATGATCTTGTTGCCATCTGATGCACTTTCAACTGTCATAAATCAACACTGCAGAGCTCTCCCTGTACTATGCAGTGCCATGATTGTATTACTGTTGATATCTGGAAATGTGCATGTACACCCTGGCCCATCTACTGTTGCTAGCCCCAATTCTGACTTCTGATTTCTGCTCTCGTAAAAGCCTGGGTTTTCTTCACATTAACACTAGAAGCTTATTACCTAAAATGGATCAATTGAAAGTGTGGGTTCACAGCTCCAATCCAGATATGTTGGTCATTACTGACACGTGGTTAAGGAAGAGTGTTTTGAATACTGATGTTAACCTTTCTGGTTATAACCTTTTTCGGCAAGACAGATCTTCCAAAGGTGGGGGAGTGGCAATCTTTACCAAGGATCACCTTCAGTGCTCGGTTGTCTCCACCAAGTCTGTCCCCAAACAATTTGATTTGCTGGTTTTAAGCATTCAACTTTTAAATAGCTCTTCGTTGAATGTTACTGGGTGTTATTGTCCACCGGCCTGTACCCTACCTGCTCTCTCCTGGCCCCATACACTAAGTCTGAATTTGTCCTGCTTGTCACATCCGTGATACGAACCCAGGGTGTGTTGCTGGAAAACCCTAGGTTCTAACCACTGTCCTATAGGCAATGTGGACCCAATTGGCAGGTAATCACAAGAGGCAGGTTAGGAGGGAAAAAACAGTCTTTACTAGATATTCCTCCTGAGCAAACAACGAGGTTCCAGTATAAATGCTGGGTTGAGTAAAGTACAAATCCACACTGGATAGTTGCAGGCAAAAGAGTCCAATGACAAAAAGTACCAAAGAGGCTGGTCAAAAAGTACCACAGAATAAACAAACTAAGAAGACACCAAAGCATAGTCTAGGCAAGATAACTTCAAGACTGAGCACAGATACAGGCAAAGGAAGGTCCTTAAATATCCACCTGTACACCCTGACTAACTAGGCACAGGTGGTAACCTTGAACCAATAATGAGAAGTGGATTAGGAGGATGATGTAGAAGGTCTTGTGCTCTCAGTCTCCCTCTGCTGGACAGACCGTAGTGTGACACTGCTAGGTGTCCTAAACTGGGACATGGTTAAACCACCTGACCAAATCCTAATGCAATGGGACTCTCTAAATCTTTCTCAGATTATTACCAATCCCACAAGGTATGACTCCAAACACCTAGAAAAGGCTACTCTCCTCGATGTTATCCTCACAAATAATCCTGATAGGTATCAGTCTGGTGTTTTCTGTAATGACCTTAGTGATCACTGTTTAACAGCCTGTTTTCGTAATGGCTGCTCAGTGAAACGACCTGTCCTGATTTGTCATAGACGCTTGGTAAAAAACTTTAATGAGCAAGCCTTCCTTCATGACCTGGGACCTGTAAAATGGTATAGAATCAGCTTCATCCCCTCTGTCGAAGACACTTGGACCTTCTTTTTTGATATTTTCAGTGGTATTGTTAACAAACACACCCCCATAATGAAAATGATAATAAAAAAAGATTCAGCCCCTGGTTTGACCGTGATCTTGCAGAGTTACTCCACCTCAAGAATTGCATTTGGCGAAAGGCTCGGCACACGCATACTCAGGCTGACTGGCTCTCGTTCAGGCAAATGAGAAATAAGTGCACTCAGGCTATCCGGAAGGCCAAAGTTAGTTACTTTAAGGAGTAGTTCTGGCTCTGTGGGTCTAACCCCAAGAAGTTCTGGAAAACGATTAACTACTTAGGGAGTGGTGGGGCGCTAGAACATTATGCACCAACCAAATGGAGATTTATGGATATAATAAATGACTTTTTCATGGATTGTCTTCGTTGGACACTTGGGAAGCCCTTAGCAGAAGTTCTTCAAAAGGTAAGGGATTTGTTTTCGCTGTGAAATGTGTTTTGTGTGAACCGCGATGGTTTATGAATTTATGCTAATGGTAAAATATTGGAGGTGCTACCCTCAAACAATCAAATGTTGTGCTTTCGCCATAAAGCCTTTTTGAAATCTGACTATGACTATGACTATGCAACACTTGTATATTGATGAATGTTTAATAATGTCCCAAAGCGCACACATCCCTGGGTCGCTCCTCTTTTCAGTTCACTGCAGCTAGCGACTGGAAGGAGCTGCAACAAACACTCAAATAGGACAGTTTTATCTAATCTCTTCAAAGACTCAATCATGGACACTCTTATTAATGACAGTTGTGGCTGCTTTGTGTGATGCATTGTTGTCTCTACCTTCTTGCCCTTTGTGCCCAATAATGTTTGTACCCTGTGTTGTGCTGCAGCCATGTTGTGTTGTTGTCTTAGGTCTCTCTTTATGTTGTGTTGTGTCTCTCTTGTCGTGATGTGTGTTTTGCCCTATATTCCCGTCCCTGCAGGAGGCCTTTTGGTAGGCCATCAATGTAAATAAAAATGTGTTCTTTTAACTGACTTGCCTAGTTAAATAAAGGTTAAATAAATAGAAATATATTCTTAATTCCATTCCCTTAGATTTTGTCTGTTGTTAGATATTACTGCACAGTTGTACACCCGCAATATCATCTAAAGACGTGTACAGTTGAAGTCAGAAGTTTACATTCTCTTAAGTTGGAGTCATTAAAACTATAGTTTTGGCAAGTCGGTTTGGACATCTACTTTGTGCATGACACAAGTAATTTTTCCAACAATTGTTTACAGACAGATTATTACACTTATAATTCACTGTATCACAATTCCAGTGGGTCAGAAGTTTACATACACTAAGTTGACTGTGCCTTTAAACAGTTTGGAAAATTCCAGAAAATGATGTCATGGCTTTAGAAGCTTCGATAGGCTAATTGACATAATTTGAGTCAATTGGAGGTGTACCTGTGGATGTATTTCAAGGTCTATCTTCAAACTCAGTGCATCTTTGCTTGACATCGTGGGAAAATCAAAAGAAATCAGCCAAGACCTCCACACAAATGGTAGACCTCCACACGTCTGGTTCATCCTTGGGAGCAATTTCCAAATGCCTGAAGGTACCATGTTCATCTGTACAAACAATAGTACACAAGTATAAACACCATGGGACCACGCAGCCGTCATACCGCTCAGGAAGGAGACGCGTTCTGTCTCCTAGAGATGAACGTACTTTGGTGCGAAACGTGCAAATCAATCCCAGAACAACAGCAAAGGACCTTGTGAAGATGCTGGAGGAAACAGGTACAAAAGTATGTATATCCACAGTAAAACAAGTCCTATATCGACATAACCTGAAAGGCCTTTCAGCAAGGAAGAAGCCACTGCTCCAAAACCACCATAAAAAAGCCAGACTACGGTTTGCAACTGCACATGGGGACAAAGATCGTACTTTTTGGAGAAATGTCCTCTGATCTGATGAAACAAAAATTTAACTGTTTGGCTATAACGACCACTGTTATCTTTGGAGGAAAAAGGGGGATGCTTGCAAGCCGAAGAACACCATCCCAACCGTGAAGCAAGGGGGTGGCAGCATCATGTTGTGGGGGTGCTTTGCTGGAGGAGGGACTGGTGCACTTCACAGAATAGATGGCATCATGAGGTAGGAAAATTATGTGAAAAAGCGTGTGCGAGAAAGGAGGCCTACAAACCTGACTCAGTTACACCAGCTCTGTCAGGAGGAATGGGCCAAAATTCACCCAAATTATTGTGGGAAGCTTCTGGAAGGCTACCCGAAACATTTGACCCAAGTTAAACAATTTAAGGGGCAATGCTACCAAATACTAATTAAGTGTATGTAAACTTCTGACCCACTGGGAATGTAATGAAAAAAATAAAAGCTGAAATAAATAATTCTCTACTATTATTCTGACATGTCACATTCTTAAAAGAAAGTGGTGATCCTAACTGACCTAAAACAGTGAATTTTTACTAGGATTAAATGTCAGGAATTGTGAAAAACTGAGTTTAAATGTATTTGGCTAAGGTGTATGTAAACTTCCGACTTCAACTGTATGTGAGAAATACAATGTTATTTCATGGAATGTTATAAACAGACTTAGTTGCTATCGTGCAACAGCTCAAGCCCTCTACGTGATTAGAAAACCGAGGAGGGGGAGTATTCAAGTTTATGCAATTCACATTTGAACTAAAAGCACTTGGGTCAGCAGACCACAGCGGCCTTCTCTTTTGAGCTAACAATAGCAGATCTAAGAGCGGAGTTCAAACAAATGGGTACAAGAGGACAACTGACAACAACCCCCTGGCAGTATAGACAACAGTACTATGATAATGATTAGAGAGGATAGGAGGTATTACCTGAGAGGGGCTTGGTCTGTCTTTGAGTCAATATCTTAAATGTGAAGAGGGGGTCCAGGTTCCTAGATGGTTTACTGTAGACTTTACTGTAGACTTTACTGTAGATCTTTAGTAGTATTTAAGCCAGATGTGAAGTGCTAAGAGGCTGAGATAATAGGCTACTTTTCAGATCCTGTCAGCTCTATAAAATCCTGTTTTCATCAGCTCTGATTGACCCTTTTTTTGTGATGTCATTTGATCCCACCTCCCTTGGCTGATGATGTAGGACGGACGGAAGAAATCCTGTGATATCCTTCATCGAAGCCCCCCCCCCCCCCC
>QNTS01009108.1:18164-40018 GCA_003317085.1 Hucho hucho | reverse complement strand
GCAAAGGGGACAGGACGACTGCACTGTATTGAGGGGAGGATGGATGGGGCCATGTATCGCGAGATCTTGGCCAACAACCTCCTTCCCTCAGTAAGAGCATTGAAGATGGGTCGTGGCTGGGTCTTCCAGCATGACAACGACCCGAAACACACAGCCAGGGCAACTAAGGAGTGGCTCCGTAAGAAGCATCTCAAGGTCCTGGAGTGGACTAGCCAGTCTCCAGACCTGAACCCAATAGAAAATCTTTGGAGGGAGCTGAAAGTCCGTATTGCCCAGCGACAGCCCCGAAACCTGAAGGATCTGGAGAAGGTCTGTATGGAGGAGTGGGCCAAAATCCCTGCTGCAGTGTGTGCAAACCTGGTCAAGAACTACAGGAAACTTATGATCTCTGTAATTGCAAACAAAGGTTTCTGTACCAAATATTAAGTTCTACTTTTCTGATGTATCAAATACTTATGTCATGCAATAAAATGCAAATTAATTACTTAAAAATCATACAATGTGATTTTCTGTTTTTTTGTTTTAGATTCCGTCACTCACAGTTGAAGTGTACCTATGATAAAAATTACAGACTTCTACATGCTTTGTAAGTGGGAAAACCTGCAAAATCGGCAGTGTATCAAATACTTGTTCTCCCCACTGTACATGTTACCTCGACTAACCTGTACCCACGCACATTGACTCGGTACCGGTACCCCCTGTATATAGCCTCGATATTGTTATTTTCTTGTTGCTCTTTTATTTTTTACTTTTGTTTATTTAAGTAAAGATTTTTCTTAAAACTCCATTATTGTTTAAGGGCTTGTAAGTAAGCATTTCACTGTAAGGTCTGCATCTGTTGTATTTGGCGCATGTGACAGATAAAATTAGATTTGATTTGATACGTATAGTATGCTATGATGCTGGTAAAGTTGTCTTGCACACCAGTTGCTACTTCACTAGGCAGACACACACTTCCCCAAGCTCTGGGACAGTGCTGGTAAGAGAAAAGCTAGGTAGCTGTTGATTGCAAACATTGTTCTCCCCAAAAAACATAGCAATTCAACATCATCTGTTTAAAAGTAGACATTAGTTAGATAGCTAACTATTTAGCTAGGTGTCATCTAAAATACCCCTAATTTATAAGACAGTTTTCATACTTGGTTGATAATGGTTGAACCTGGTCCGGTCAAGCCACACTAGCCATGCTTATAACGCTAGCTTGGAGAAACAGGGCTAGGTAGCTGGCTAGTTTGTTTAGTTCGTCATCTAGCTAGCTAGCCAGTTCTTTTCATGAACTAAAGTTTGATTTCAATAGGATAACAACAAGTGGCTGCCTAGCTAATACTTAGCAATGATTTAGGAATACATGTAGCTAAGATACAATGTCTTCAGGAAGTATTCACACTCCAATATTTACAGCCTGCTTTTAAAATGCATTAAATTGAGATTGTGTGTCACTGACCTAAACACAATACCCCATAATGTCAAAGTGTAATTATGTTAAAAAAATATTACAAATTAATTTAAAATGAAAAGCTGAAATGTCTTGAGTCAATAAATATTCAACGACTTTGTTATGGGAAGCCTAAATAAGTTAATGAGTAAAAATGTGCAATAATAGTGTTTAACATGATTTTTGAATGACCTATCTGTAAGGTCCCTCAGTCGAGTGAATTTCAAACACAGATTTAACCACAAAGACCAGTGAGGTTTTCCAATGCCTTGTAAAAAAAGGGCACATATTGGTAGATGGGTAAACATTTTAAAAAGCAGTCAATGAGTATCCCTTTGAGCATGGTGAAGTTATTCATTGCAATTTGCATCGTGTATCAATCCACCCAATCAATACAAAGATACAGTCATCCTTCCTAACTCAGTTGCCAGAAAGGAAGTAAACCACTCAGAGACTTGACCGTGAGGACAATGGTGACTTTAAAATAGTTTCAGAGTTTAATGGCTATTATAGGAGAAAACTGAGAAAGGGTCAACGACATTGTAGTTACTCCACAATACTAACCTAGATGACAGTGACAAGAAGGAAGCCTGTATAGAATAAAAATATTCCAAAGCATGCATCCTGTTTACAATAAGGCACTAAAGTAAAACTGAAAAAGAAAAATGGCAAATAAATTAACTTTGTGTTTAACTTCTTAGGGAGCGGCTCCAGAGGTGACAGTTTTGGAGAGTCTGGTGTGCCCAAAGTAAAATGCATGCCACTCAGGCCCAGAAAATAGGATATGCACAGCATTAGTACTATTGGATAGGAAACACTCTGAGGTTTCTAGGAGTGTTAAAATAATGTATGTGAGTATAACAGAAGTGATATAGCAGGCGAAAACCCGCGGAAAATCCATCCGGATTTGCAGTTTTTTTTGTAAATGAGCATTTTCTCCATTGTGCCTATTGCATACAACTTTATGTAGGACTGAGACTGCAGTACCTATGGCTTTCACTAGATGTCAACAGTCAAAGACTGGGAATTCTAGCAGTGACCAGAATGGATAGGGAGAGGAAATTGTCAGGCGACCACTTTTGTAAACAACATTTGACGCACGCGAGATTGCACCACTTTATTTTCCTTTCCTATCGTTCACGTTATCGTCCGGTTGAAATATTACAGCAAATATACCCAAAATGATACCTAAGGATACATTAAAAATGATGTTTGATTTGTTTGTAGAAAGTGTATAGGTATAATTTGAACGTGTTCTCTTCATGGTTCAATGGGCGACTCAACGGTGGATTTTATGATCATAACCCGCCAACCAAACGGAAATTTATGTATATAATAAATGACTTTTTCTAACCAAAGAAGCATGGATTGTCTGCGTTGGACACTTGGGAAGCCCTCAGCAGAAGTTCATCAAAGGTAAGCGATTTTATATTAGCGATTTTATGCGTTTTGTGAGACCCGTGTTGGGTTATGGATTTATGCTAATGCATAAATATTAGAGGTGCTACCCTCAAACAATCAAATGTTGTGCTTTCGCCGTAAAGCCTTTTTGAAATCTGACAACGCTGTGATATTGCCAAGAATCAGAGCTTTTGATGACTATGCAACAATTGTATATTTATGAATGTTTAATAATTCAACTTTTGGATTTTGAATTTGGTGCCTCACATTTCACTGGGTAGTGTCGCCCCACTGCTCCCTAAGTAGTTAAGTGTTATGTTTGGGGCAAATCCAACACATCACATCACTGACACCACTCTTCATATCTTCAAGCATGGTGGTGGCAGCATCATGTTATGGGTATGCTTGTCATTGGCAAGGACTATGGAATTTTTAAGATGAAAAGCAACGGAATAGAGGTAAGTACTGGCAAAATGCTAGAAGAAAACCTGATTCAATCTGCTTTCCAAAGGTGACAAATTCATCTTTCAGTGAGGACAATAACCTAAAACACAAGGTCAAATATACAGTTGAAGTCAGAAGTTTAGCCAAATACATTTAAACTCAGTTTTTCACCATTTCTGACACTTAATCCTAGTAAAAAATCCCTGTTTTAGGTCAGTTAGGATCACCACTTCATTATAAGAATGTGAAATGTCCGAATAATAGTAGAGAGAATTATTTATTTCAGCTTTAATTTCTTTCATCACATTCCCGGTGGAACAGAAGTTTACATGCACTCAATTAGTATTTGGTAGCATTGCCTTTAAATTGTTTAACTTGGCTCAAACGTTTCGGGTGGCCTTCCACAAGCTTCCCACAATAAGTTGGGTGAATTTTGGCCCATTCCTCCTGACAGAGCTGGTGTAACTGAGTCAGGTTTGTAGGCCTCGTTGCTTGCACACACGTTTTCAGTACTGCCCACAAATTTTGTATAGGATTGAGGTCAGGGCTTTGTGATAGCCAATCCAATACCTTGACTTTGTTGTCCTTAAGCCATTTTGCCACAACTATGGAATTATGCTTGGGGTCATTGTCCATTTGGAAGACCCATTTGTGACCAAGTTTTAACTTCCTGACTGATGTCTTGAGATGTTGCTTCAATATATCCACATCATTTTCCTGCCTCATGATGCCATCTATTTTGTGAAGTGCACCAGTCCCTCCTGCAGCAAAGGACCCCCACAACATGATGCTGCCACCTCCATGGTGTTCTTTCGGCTTGCAAGCCTCCCCCTTTTTCCTCCAAACATAACGATGGTCATATATGGCCAAACAGTTCTATTTTTGTTTCATCAGACCAGAGGACATTTTTCCAAAAAGTACGATCTTTGTCCCCATGTGCAGTTGCAAACCATAGTTTGGCGGTTTTGGAGCAGTGGGTTCTTCCTTGCTGAGCGGCCTTTCAGGTTATGTCGATATAGGACTCGTTTTACTGTGGATATAGATACTTTTGTACCTGTTACCTCCAGCATCTTCACAATGTCCTTTGCTGTTGTTCTGNAAATCCAGAAAATCACATTGTAGGATTTTTAATGAATTTATTTGCAAATTATGGTGGAAAATAAGTATTTGGTCACATACAAACAAGCAAGATTTCTGGCTCTCACAGACCTGTAACTTCTTCTTTAAGAGGCTCCTCTGTCCTCCACTCGTTACCTGTATTAATGGCACCTGTTTGAACTTGTTATCAGTATAAAAGACACCTGTCCACAACCTCAAACAGTCACACTCCAAACTCCACTATGGCCAAGACCAAAGAGCTGTCAAAGGACACCAGAAACAAAATTGTAGACCTGCACCAGGTTGGGAAGACTGAATCTGCAATAGGTAAGCAGCTTGGTTTGAAGAAATCAACTGTGGGAGCAATTATTAGGAAATGGAAGACATACAAGACCACTGATAATCTTCCTCGATCTGGGGCTCCACGCAAGATCTCACCCCGTGGGGTCAAAATGATCACAAGAACGGTGAGCAAAAATCCCAGAACCACACGGGGGGACCTAGTGAATGACCTGCAGAGAGCTGGGACCAAAGTAACAAAGCCTACCATCAGTAACACACTACGCCGCCAGGGACTCAAATCCTGCAGTGCCAGACGTGTCCCCCTGCTTAAGCCAGTACATGTTCAGGCCCGTCTGAAGTTTGCTAGAGAGCATTTGGATGATCCAGATGAGGATTGGGAGAATGTCATATGGTCAGATGAAACCAAAATAGAACTTTTTGGTAAAAACTCAACTCGTCGTGTTTGGAGGACAAAGAATGCTGAGTTGCATCCAAAGAACACCATACCTACTGTGAAGCATGGGGGTGGAAACATCATGCTTTGGGGCTGTTTTTCTGCAAAGGGACCAGGACGACTGATCCGTGTAAAGGAAAGAATGAATGGGGCCATGTATCGTGAGATTTTGAGTGAAAACCTCCTTCCATCAGCAAGGGCATTGAAGATGAAACGTGGCTGGGTCTTTCAGCATGACAATGATCCCAAACACACCGCCCGGGCAACGAAGGAGTGGCTTCGTAAGAAGCATTTCAAGGTCCTGGAGTGGCCTAGCCAGTCTCCAGATCTCAACCCCATAGAAAATCTTTGGAGGGAGTTGAAAGTCCGTGTTGCCCAGCGACAGCCCCAAAACATCACTGCTCTAGAGGAGATCTGCATGGAGGAATGGGCCAAAATACCAGCAACAGTGTGTGAAAACCTTGTGAAGACTTACAGAAAACGTTTGACCTCTGTCATTGCCAACAAAGGGTATATAACAAAGTATTGAGATAAACTTTTGTTATTGACCAAATACTTATTTTCCACCATAATTTGCAAATAAATAAATAAAAAATCCTACAATGTGATTTTCTGGATTTCTTTTTCTCATTTCGTCTGTCATAGTTGAAGTGTACCTATGATGAAAATTACAGGCCTCTCTCATCTTTTTAAGTTGGAGAACTTGCACAATTGGTGGCTGACTAAATACTTTTTTGCCCCACTGTAAGTTAACTTCTTAGGGAGCGGCTGCATAGGTGACGGTTTTGGAGAGTCTGGCATGCCCAAAGTAAAATTCCTGCCACTCAGGCCCAGAAAATAGGATATGAACATAATTAGTACTATTGGATAGGAAACACTCTGAAGTTTCTTCTCCAGGCTGCCTATTAATTTTTAATTTAACTAGGACTGAGACTGCAGTACCTATGGCTTCCACTAGATGTCAGCAGTCTCTATACAAAGACTGGGAGTTCTAGGAGTAACCAGAACGGATAGGAAGACGAAGTAGTCAGGGGACCACTTTTGTAAACAAGGTTTGATGCGCGCGAGATTGTGAACGCGCACCACTTTATTTTTCTTTCCTATCGTTCACCTTTTCGCCCGGTTGAAATTTTACAGCAAATATACACAAAAGGATACCTAAGGATACATTAAAAATGATGTTTGATTTGTTTGTAGAAAGTTTATAAGTATAATTTGAACGTGTTCTCTTCACAGTTCAATGGGCGACTCAACGGTGAATTTTATGATCATAACGCGCCAACCAAACAGAGATTTATGGATATAATAAATGACTTTTTCTAACAAAAGAACCATTGGATGTCTTCGTTGGACCCTTGGGAAACCCTCAGCAGAAGTTCTTCGAAAGGTAAGGGATTTGTTTTCGCTGTGATATGGGTTTTGTGTGAACCGCGCTGGTTTATGAATTTATGCTAATGCAGAAATATTAGAGGTTCTACCCTCAAACAATCAAATGCTGTGCTTTCGCCGTAAAGCCTTTTTGAAATCTGACAACGCTGTGATATTGCCAAGAAGCAGAGCTTTTGATGACTATGCAACACTTGTATATTGATGAATGTTTAATATTTCAACTTTTGGATTTTGAATTTGGCGCCTTACATTTCACCGGCTAGCGCCCCACTGCTCCCTAAGTAGTTAAATAATCTGTCTGTAAACAATTGTTGAAAGAATTACTTGTGTCATGCACAAAGTAGATGTTGTAACCGACTTGCCAAAACTATAATTTGTTAACAAGAATTTTGTGGAGTGGTTGAAAAATTAGTTTTAATGACTCCAACATAAGTGTAAGTAAACTTCCTACTTCAACTGTACACTGGAGTTGGTTAGCAAGATGACTTGAATGTTCCCTAAAGGCTTAGTTACAGTTTGACTTAAATCAGCTTGAAAATCTATGGCAAGACTTGAAAATGGCTGTCTGGCAATGATCAACATGCAACTTGACTGTCATGCCTGCTACCTGCCAGGCTTCCCGTCATCATAAGCACCTGTTACCATCATTACGCGCAGCTGCGCTCATTGGACTCACCTGGACTCCCTCACTTTGTTTATTGCCCCTGCATATATGTCTGCTCCTCTGTATTGTTCCCTGTAGTAGCATTGTTTGTTGTGTCGTGTTTATGTTCAGACGCTGTCCCTGTTCCGTTGCATGTCCGACTGTATTAAATGGTTCACTCCCTGTACCTGCTTCTCATCTCCTGCGTTGGGCCTTACATTGACATGCCTTTCTAATCGACCTGGCCCGGGTATCCTGGAAGAGTATTGACCTTACCCCGTCAGTAGAGGATGCCTGGTTGCTCTTCAAAAGTGCTTTCCTCTCCATCTTAAATAAGCATGCCCCATTCAAAAAATGTAGAACTAAGAACAGATCTTCAAAAGGTAAGTGGTTCACCCCAGACTTGACAGCCCTTGACCAGCACACGTTCTGCATTAGCATCGAATAGCCCCCGCGATATGCAACTTTTCAGGGAAGTCAGGAACCAATTTACTCAGTCAGTTAGGAAAGCTAAGTTTAGCTTTTTCAAACAGATATTTGCTTCCTGTAGCACTAATTCCAAAAAGTTTTGGGACATGGAGAATAAGAGCACCTCCTCCCGGCTGCCCACTGCACTGAGGCTAGGAAACACTGTCACCACAGATAAATCTACGATAATCAAGAATTTCTAAAAGCAGTTCTCTATGGCTGGCCATGCTTTCCACCTCGGTAACCTAACCCCGGCCAACAGCTCTGCACCCCCCGCAGCAAAGTAAGTGAATATTTAATCGTTATTTGTGAATGTATGAAACCTGTGCCAGTGGAAATATATTTTGATGTGGGGCGCCATCCTCAAACAATCACATGGCATGTTTTCGCTGTAATAGATACTGTAAATTGGACAGAGCAGTTAGATTAATTGAAATGTATTTCAGATGAAGCTGGATGAGAGAATGCTAAGATTGTGCAAAGCTGTCATCAAGGCAAAGGGTGGCTACTTTGAAGAATCTAAAACATAACATTTATTTAGATTTTCTGGTTACTAAATTATTCCATATGTGTTATTTCGTAGTTTTGATGTCTCCATTATTGTTCTACAATGTAAGAAAATAGTAAAAATAAAGAAAAACCCTTGTGTCCAAACTTTTACTGGTACTGTATATAACCGATATGACTCTGGTGTAGTCCAAAAAAAAATCCAACAAAGCAAGAGAGAGGTTCATTTTCTTTGACTAGCAAATATGAATCAGCAAGCCACTGACACTTCAGTCTGACTGAAATTTAGTTTGCTTATCCAGCTGTTAATTGTATCTAATTATAAAGAAAGTACCTTGCTCAAGACCAATGCTATTGAAAAACAACCCTAGCGAAGTTGGTCGCTCCAAGCCACAATAAAATGTCACCAAATGTTTGTAAGCTAATATTCCCATTAATTTCCCCAGCAACATTAACATATCCCTTGCTGACTATGGAAGAAACACAGCTCTCCTCGACATGATGAATCCTCTGTGACTTTATCTATCTTCTGTGATCTGATCTGAGTGCCTTTTCGCGGTAATCGCCTGTGATTATGTGAGTAATTGAACCACGTTAGTCTGACACCCTGGGGATGCCTCCTGACAGAGAGAGGGAAACGGGGTGAGGAGAAGATAGCCAGAAGTGGGATGGGGCATAGTTTATCATCAGTGTAAAGACTACTTCAGTGCTGGCCTGAGGAGGAGGAGTAGAAGAAGGGGGGAGGAGGATGGGAGGAGGGGTGCTACTGGAATGCAACAGAGCACAGAACCAAAGTACAGGTCGGATTAGAGGCAGGTGACACAACAGATGAGCAGAAAGACCCTAAGGTAGTAAATTATGCAATAAAACGTATTAAGAGACCAAAGCTTCAAAAGGCCTTTCTAAAAGATGCAGATAAACATACTTGTTGGTTACAGTGTAGGCTTTGATTGAGAAAGATGCATTACTCATTGTGTACTGTTTATCAATGTATATACTATAGCTTCACGTATGACTGGGATTGATGCATAGTAAACCACGTAGACCCAGAAGCACCAAGTTCAGATCCAGTTTTGTCTTCCAGCTCATACTCCGAGTCGCTATTCACGTCATAAACAAGTATAGCACCCATTCAATATAGCCAAGATTTACTTAGTTATTACTTCTAAACAGAAAACTTGTTGGGGTTCTCAAACAATGTTGTTTTAATTATTGATTTAACAGTCTGTAATATTGTATTTGGTTGTGATAGTTTTTAGATGCAGCAGTTGTTGTTCATTAGAATGCTAATGCTCATTGACATAGGCTGGTAGCAAAGCTAGCCAAAGGGCAATTTTACTTGTTGGAGTTGAAGTGTATTTTAAAAGGGTAGAAAGCATTCGTTTTTACTCACCAAAGTAACAACTTAGTGTTGTCAAAGACTTAGTAACTTAGTTGTAGTCACTGTGTGGTTACCTATAACTGAATGAAATATTTATGAACTTATTTTCAGATATCTTCGGGAACAACCCACAATGCACTATTGTTAGCGTCATATGGAAAACTGGTGCTACCTGGCTAACGTTAGCTACTAGCCATGCTAGCATGTAATTAAATGCAAGACCAAGTGTTGCCATTGGTGAGCACATCAATGAAGAAACCACAGTGCCTTGCAAAAGTATTCATCCCCCTTGGTGTTTTTCCTACTTTGTTGCATTACAACCTGTAATTTGAATGGATTTTTATTCGGATTTCATGTAATGGACATACACAAAATAGTCCAAATTGGTGAAGTAAAATGAAAAACGGGAAAGTGGTGCGTGCATATGTATTCCCTCCTTTTGCTATGAAGCCCCTAAATAAGATCTGGTGCAACCAATTACCTTCAGAAGTCACATAATTAGTTAAAGTCCACCTGTGTGCAATCTAAGTGTCACATGATCTGTCACATGATCTCAGTATATATACACCTGTTCTGAAAGGCCCCAGAGTCTGCAACACCACTAAGCAAGGGGCACCACCAAGCAAGCGGCAGCATGAAGACCAAGAAGCTCTCCAAACAGGTCAGGGACAAAGTTGTGAAGAAGTACAGATCAGAGTTGGGTTATAAAAAAATATCCCAAACTTTGAACATCCCACGGAGCACCATTAAATCCATTATAAAAAAATTGAAAGAATATGGCACCACAGAAAACCTGCCAAGTGAGGGCTGCCCACCAAAACTCACGGACCAGGCGAAGAGGGAATTAATCAGAGAGGCACCAAAGAGACCAAAGATAACCCTGAAGGAGCTGCAAAGCTCCACAGTGGAGATTGGAGTATCTGTCTATAGGACCACTTTAAGCCGTACACTCCACAGAGCTGGGCTTTACGGAAGAGTGACCAGAAAAAAGCCATTGCTTAAATAAAAAATAAGCAAACACATTTGGTGTTCGCCAAAAGGCTTGTGGGAGACTCCCCAAACATGGGGCAGCAGGGTAGCCTAGTGGTTAGAGCGTTGCAAGTTCATTTCCCTGAGCTGACAAGGTACAAATCTGTCGTTATGCCCCTGAACAGGCAGTTAACCCACTGTTCCTAGGCCGTCATTGAAAATAAGAATTTGTTCTTAACTGACTTGCCTAGTAAAATTAAAGTAAAAAAATATATAAAAAACATATGGAAGAAGGTTCTCTGGTCAGATGAGACTAAAATGTTGCTTTTTGGCCATCAAGGAAAATGCTATGTCTGGCGCAAACCCAACACCTCTCATCACCCCCGGAGAACACCATCCATGAAAAACATCCCCAAAGCATGATGCTGCCACCACCATGCTTCACTGTGGGATGTTTTTCATCGGCAGGGACTGGGAAACTGGTCAGAATTTAAGGAATGATGGATGGCGCTAAATACAGTAAAATTCTTGAGGGAAACGTGTTTCAGTCTTCCAGAGATTTGAGACTGGGACGGAGGTTCCCCTTCCAGCAGGACAATGACACTAAGCATACTGCTAAAGCAACACTCGAGTGGTTTAAGGGGAAACATTTAAATGTCTTGGAATGGCCTAGTCAAAGCCCAGACCTCAATCCAATTGAGAATCTGTGGTATGATTTAAAGATTGCTGTACACCAGAAGAACCCATCCAACTTGAAGGAGCTGGAACAGTTTTGCCTTGAAGAATGGGCAAAAATCCTGTGCCAAGCTTATAGAGACATACCCCAAGAGACCTGCAGCTGTAATTGTTACAAAAGGTGGCTTGAAAATGTATTGACTTTAGGGGGGTGAATAGTTATGCATTTTTCTGTTTTTTTGTCTTATTTCTTGCTTGTTTCACTATAAAAAATATTTTGCATCTTCAAAGTGGTAGGCATGTTGTGTAAATCAAATGATACAAACCCCCCCCAAAAATATATTTTAATTCCAGGTTGTAAGGCAACAAAATAGGAAAAATGCCTAGGGGGTGAATACTTTCGCAAGCCACTATATATAAATTAATGCGAAAACTGCATCTCCTCTTCTCCTATGCATTTGGTAGTGGTAGTCGAGCAACCGAGTGAGTTTTGTAGTAGTTTTCTGTCCTGCTTAGCTAGTGCAGTGATTCCCACAAAGTGAAGTAATACCCACAAGGACAGGTTAGACTGAAGTGTGACAGGTTTGTTCGATTGAAGCAAGTGGTACTCATTTCACCCACGGAGGACCTCGATGTCTTAGTATAAGCAGTGGAAGGCAGGATTTGGAATGAGACTGACTGAAACCATGGTGAGCAAGTATAAGAAGTTTGTGTTAAAATCAAAGAGAACTAAATTACTGAAGCAGACACAAATTTCTCAGGACAGTGCCATAGTGCTCCTCATTGCCACCCAATGAGATGAGCTTGTACAACTGCTGTGTGCATACATACTGGAGCGTGTTTCTCCATTTCCACCTCCAAGGTGGATGGAGTGGCAATCAAATGATAACCTAGACCCCCTGCCTCCCCTGGGAGTAATCAAGAGATGAGTGGAAGGGGTCATCACAAGAAGGTGCCTGAAGAGGGGCACAGCATTCTGTCCTCCTGTCTGTCACTTGATTGTCTGCTGGTCAATAGAGGGGACACTGGGATACAGGAGAAGAAGTGGATGTTTCATTGATGCAATTGGACAGTCAGGATAAGAATGAAGACAGTATCTGGCAATGTGTAAGCATTAACACATGACAGACTGCGTTGTAAGGGAATAATTGCACATCTCACTAATGTGAGAAGGCCAGAAAACTGTCGGATTGACATTTTAAAATGACATGTTTACATTAACCTCTAGGGGATCACTGCACGACTTGACCGTTTTGGAGAGCCTGGCGTGCCCAAAGTAAAATGCCTCCCATTCAGGCCCAGAAAATAGGATATGCACATATTAGTACCATTGGATAGGAAATACTCTGACTTTTGTAAAACTGTTAACCATTTGTCTGTGAGTAAAACAGAACGGATATGGCAGGCGAAACCCCGAGGAATTTCTGTCCTGGAAAAAGTGGTTTTCACAGAGTGCCTCATTTGGAACCCCTCCCTCATGAAAATGCCCATAAAAGGGCATATGAATGCAGTACCGATCGCTTCCTCTGGATGTCAACAGTCTCGAGAAAGTGTTTCGTTTTGGATGAATTAGAGCAGAGAAGAAGAGGAAATCAGGAAGTGTCCCCTTGGAAGTCTATAGGAGAGGACGCGCGCTCTCGCCAAGCGTGCACTGTGTTTTTTNGCAGAAGTTCTTCAACAGGTAATTGATTTGTTTTCGCTGTGAAATGTGTTATGTGTGTGCCGTGATGGCTAATGAATTCATGGCTATGGGAAAAATATGTGAGGTGCTACCCTCAAACAATCAAATGTTGTGCTTTCGCCGTAAAGCCTTTTTGAAATCTGACAACGCTGTGATATTGCCAAGAAACAGAGCTTTTGATGAGTATGGAACACTTGTATATTGGTGGATGTTTAATAATTCAACTTTTGGATTTTGAATTTGGCGCCTTGCATTTCACCTGGTAGTGTCGGGAGTGGGGCGCTAGCGCACCAGCAATCCCAGAGAGGTTAACCTCTTAGGGAGCGGCATCGGTGTTTGGAGGTTCGGAGAGTCTGGCGTGCCCAAAGTAAAATGGCTGTTACTCAGGCCCAGAATCTAGGATATGCATAATCTTGGTATCATTTGAAAGAAAACACTCTGATGTTTGTGGAAATGTGAATTGAATGTAGGAGAATATAACACAATAAATCTGGTAGAATAAAATACAAAGAAAAAAACATACGTTTTCTGTTTTTATTGTTGTTGCATCATCTTTCACATGAACAAGAAATACCAAACATTCAGTTAGGAGGCTGGGGATAATTTAGATGGAGAACAGAAGAGGGCAACAGTGTGTGTGCAAAGTTTCAGACGGATAACTTCAGGAATGAGCGAGCTACATGACATTTACCATGAAGTCACCCAGGTGTCCCACACAAGTTGCCCAAATGTACCCAAGTGGCCGAATTGGTAAAGTGATACATTTTGAATTAAATAACTATATACAGCATACAAAAAAACTATTCTAACACAAAAAATAATCTTTATACAAATCTATAAAAAAAAGAAAAAAGAAAATGGAGAATTTGAAAAATTGAGCAGTCCCTTTCTGGTGTAAAGCAGAGGGTCACCAAACAAGTGGAGCAGGTCACAGGGGATTTCCTGTGACAAACAGCACAGCGACGCCTCCCTACTGTGCCCTTTCTGCCAGGAGGCAAATTTATGTCGGCAGAAATGAATTTCAGCAGGTGGACACCACTGGTGGCAGGAGCAGAGGTAGAGGGGACAGAGGTAGAGGGGACAGAAGGTGATGGAGTGGACTTGCTGTAGGCAGCAAGCTCCTGGAGGAGCTGCTCTCTGAAGGCTAGCTGTGACTTGGGGGTCTTTCCACAGCTCTTAGCCATTTCCTTGTGGAGGATGAACGCATTCACCACAGCAATGTCAATGAAATGATAAAACAATGTCTTGTACCATTTCATTGTCTTGTGGAGAACATTGTAGTAGCCTATCAGCGCGTCTGACAGGTCCACACCTCCCATGCTCTTATTGTAGTCCTTCACAGCAGCTGGAATGGGGACATTTTTGGTGGTCCATGCCCCACTAGCGTTCTTCACACGTCTGACGACGTGATCGCCACTGAAGGCTTTGTGGATGGTCGTGCACATGATCACCTCTCTGGTATCCATCCACTTGACAAAGAGCAGGCCACCTTCACGAATCCATCTCATGGCATCCCAATCAGCCCACGTAGGCATGTCGTTCACCTTCGTTTTCGGAAAGCCCACTCTGTTGGGACGAATGGTGCCACAAGCCCACATATCCAGCTTCCTCAGGTCGGTGAACAGGGTCGGGCTAGTGTAAAAATTGTCCACAAACAGTTTGTAGCCCTTCCCCAGCAGTTGAAAATCTAATCTCCATAACGGAGTCATAACTAAATCCCTTACCGGTCGAAAAACTGCTTTTCCCCTCATAAACAAAAACATTGCATGTGTAAGCATACACAGAATCAGCCAAAACAAAAAGTTTGTAACCTCACTTTGTGGGTTTGTTACGCATGTATTGTTTTAGGCCAATTCTGGCCTTTGAGGCTACCATCCTCTCATCTATTGACAAGTTCTGGGCGGGCTGAAAATAGGTCTTGCACGCCTCAACCATGCTGGGGTAGAGAGGTTTAAATTTGCAAAGCCTATCAAACCTTGCTGTGCCTCTCTTCTTCTCATTGTCCTCATCAACTTGTGGGTCACTGATATGAAGCGCCCGGGAGAAAGCCGGAAACCTGTTTGAATACATAACAGCAGCGGGGAAAGGCAGTTGATACAGGTGACCTTTTCCAGTAGTCCTTCAAGGTCTTCAACTTCACCATCCCCATGTAAATGACCAGTGAAAGGTAGCAGAAAAGGTCTTGAATGGAAATGGGCTTCCATGCGTCTTTCTTTACTGCATGCTTCTTTTCCCCATACTTATTTGTGTTGGACACCAGGGAATCAACAACAGACGAGGTGAAAAAAAGCTGAAGTTGAATGGGGCTGTACTTTGCTGTCATGTCCAGCTGAGGCCCTGGCTGCCTTTTCGGTCTAAATGTTGGTGGAATTGGTTCCACATCAACATCGAGCACAGTGTGCCATCGCCCCTCTGCCTCTCTGTCTGCAGGTTTCACACTTCCCCTCCTCCGCTTCTTTGTTGCCGTCTTCACACTTCTAGATGGCCGGGTAGGTGTGGAGCCGGAAACAGCAGGGGTCCGTCTGGATGGACCAGCTTCAGCGGGGGATGGACACCTTGACAATGGGGGTTCCCAATCAGACTCACCGGCACTGTGAAACAAAAAATGTCCATTTAAAATCCAATAACTCCAAAACAGAATCATAGCTTACTAAACTTTTTTATGGGCCTCAAACAACACGTGTAATAAACCAACCAATTGGGTTACAAACATTTTGCTTTGGCTGATTCTGTATCTGTTTATTGTAGTTATTGTTACATGGATCTTACTAAACTTTTTTTATGGGCCTCAAACAACACATGTGTAATAAACCAACCAAATTGGGTTACAAACTACAATAAACAGATACAGAATCAGCCAAAGCCAAATGTTTGTAACCCCATTTTTCTGGTTCGTTACACATGTATTGTTTGAGGCCAAGACAAAAGTTCAGTAGGATTCCTGTAACAACTAAAATAAACAGATACATACATACACACACACACACACACACGATGTATAGCCAATGTTTACTTTACACATTTCATTACTGAAATAAAAAAAAATCTCCCAAAAATATGAAATTAATAATATTTCATATTAATAATTTCAAACAACGGCATGATAAGTACTTACCAGTCCAGAATGGCATCCTTTCCATCTAGAAACATGTCTTCCGTCTGCGAGTCAAAGCTATGGTCACTAACAGACCCCTCGTCCTGTGCCAAATCGGTCTCGCTTACCCGGTTAATTTCGTCTATAATTTTGTGCAAATCCGTATATTTAGACTTGGATTTAGGTTTCCCTGATTTTCCTGCCATAATTACTTGTAAAAATTGCTGCAAATAGTCTTGAACAAATACTGCTGTGCGTAAAGCGCGTCGCTGTTTCCAGGTAGATTTTCAATGGCAAAGGATCGTCCCTTACGCTCGCATTGTCTTATAAGGCTGTCCTTCCAGCATATAAACATTACGTATCGCCGTTTATCTCAGCTCATTAGCTATCTACCAAGCTAGATTTCAAGACAATCAGTGGTCATTGGGCCAAAATACAGTCAATCAACCAAAGACCGCTCATATCATTGGTGCGCAATGGTGTCATTGATAGGTGTCTTCAAATCGGGTTCTTTCGGTCAATACGTCCCGCACAAAGAAACATCAAGTATGGTTGTGTTACTAACAACCAGAGGATTGCAAAGAAACCAACCTTGACTGGATAAACGTATGTTTAGTGTGTAATCACGTCGAATGTTTCATTGACAGTCGAATGAGACGGAATTCACGACACAAGCGGTTTACAAAATGTTTAATGTTAGGCTATAAAAATGTATTTTATCAAACGAAACAACCATTATTTGTGTAACTGGGACCCCTGGGACTGCAAACAAAGGAAGATCTTTGAAGGTAAGTGATTTATTTTATCACTATTTGTGATTTTGTGAAGCCTGGCCTGGTTTTGAAAAGTGTTTTACTCTGGGGCGCTGTCCTCAGATAATCGCATGGTGTGCTTTTGCAGTAAAGCCTTTTTGAAATATGACAATGCGGTTGGATTAACAAGAAGTTCATCTTTTAAAAGATGTAAGACACTTGTATTTCCATGAATGTTTACTTATTCGATTTTTGTATTTTGCATTATTGCGCTATCCTTTTTACCGGATGTTGTTGCAAACGGGGCGCTAGCGCCCCACTACTCCCTAAGAAGTTAATCAAAACTTCACCAGGACATCAAATTCCACACGCGCTCAGACCAAACTTTGGATCATTGCTACTCTCCCTTCTGAGATGGACACAAAGCCCTCCCCTGCCCACCTTTCGGGAAATCAAATCACTCCTCCTTCCTGCTTCTAACCACCTATTTGCTGGAAGTGCCCGTGACTAGAACTGTTCAACACTGGTCTGACCAATCGGAATCCATGCTTCAGGACTGTTTTGCTTCCGTGGACTGGGAAATGTTCCAAGTCGCCTCCGGGAATAACATCAATGACTACACTGACTACGTCACTGAGTTCATCAGGTAGTGCATAGAGGATGTTGTTCCAACAGTGATGATGTGAACATACCCCAACCAAAAACCGTGGATAAATGACAGTATTGGCGCAAAACTGAAAGCGCAAACCATCGCATTTAACCACGGTAAGGTGACCGGAAATATGGACAAGCTACGACCTCCGTAAGGCAAATCAAAGAGGCAAAAAGGCAGTGGAGTCGCAATTCAATGGCACAGACATGAAACTCATCTGGCAAGGACAGACAATCACAGATGATAAAGGGGAAACCAACTGTGTCACAGACAACGACTCCTCACTTCCAGACAAGCTAAACACCTTTTTTGCCCACTTCAAAAAAGTGCCGCAGGCCCCCGCTGCTAAGGAGGATTCTGCGCTCTCGATCTCTGGCCGACGTGAGCAAAGCTGCCTGCCCGGACGGCATCCCTAGCTGCATCCTCAGAGCATCCGCAGACCAGCTGGCTGGAGTGTTTACGGACATATTTAATCTCTCCCTTTCCCAGTCTGTTGTCACCACATGCGTTAAGATTGTTCCTGTACCCAAGAGGCTAAGGTAACCAAATTAATTACTATCGCCCTGTAGCACTCACTTCTGTCATCATGAAGTGCTTTGAAAGGCTAGTCAAGGACCATATCACCTACACCTTATCCGACACCCTAAACCCCTACAATTTGCATACCACTGCAACAGATCCAGGGACTACTGGTGCACTACACACCGCCCTATCCCACCTGGACAAGATGAATACCTATGTGAGAATGCTGTTTATCGACTACAGTTCAGCTTTCCCCCCAAGCTCGTCACTAAGCTCAGGGTCCTGGATCTGAACCATCCCTGTGCAACTGGGTCCTGTACATTTTGTCAGGCCGACCCCACATGGTGAGGGTATGCAACAACTCCTCCACCACACTGATCCTCAACACAGGGGACCCCCAGGGGTGTGTGCTTAGCCCCCTACTGTACTCCCTGTTCAGGCCACGCATCGAGTTTGCTGATGACACGATAGTGGTAGGCCTGACCAACAACAATGATGAGACAGCCTACAGAGAGGAGGTTAGAGCCCTGGCAGAGTGGTGCCAGGACAATAACCTCTCCCTCAATGTCAACAAAACCAAGGAGCTGATCGTGGACTACAGGAGACAGATCAGAGAGTACGCCCCCATCCACATCATCAGGGCCATGGTGGGGAGGGTCAATAGCTTCAAGTTCCTCTGCGTGCATATCACTGAAGACTTGAAATGGTCCCATCACATCTACACCGCGGTGAAGGCACAACAGTGCCTCTTCAATCTCAGGCGGCTCAAGAAATGCTGCATGACCCCTAAGACACTCACAAACCTCTACAGATGCACCATTGAGAGCATTCTTGTCAGGATGCATCAACGCCTGGTATGGCAACAGCATGGCTCAGAGGTTGGTGGGGTCAGCCCAACGCACCATTGGGGGCTCGCTGCCTGCCCTCCAGGATATTTACAGCACTCTGTGTTGAAGGAAGGCAAAGAAGATCATTAAGGACCTCAGCCACCCGGGCTATGGACTGTTCACTCTACTACCATCTGGCAGACGGTACAGGTGCATCAGAGCCGTGACCTAGAGGCTTGGAAACAGCTTCTATCACCAGGCCTTCAGACTGTTGAACAGCCATCACTAGCCGTGTACCTGCCAGTACTCTGTCCTGCACATGAGATACTTTTTTACACATATACTGCCATTCCCACAAAACACACAAGCTCTCTCTCTCACAGATGCAGACACACACATGCAGACTCTGGCACTCCCAAATACACTCACACACCCCAGCTAGCAGATGACATTCTGTTTCTTAGAGCTTGGTGAGAGAATGGTTGTCCTGTAGTTATTTAGCACTCAACCTTCCCACAACTTTCTGGGAATAGTTCACAAAAACACATTATTTTCTTAGTATTTGATCACTTTAAAAGTTAAAACATAAAGAAACACTGATCTAGAGAGTATGTACACTATTTGAAAAAAGGGTTCCAAAAGGGTTCTTCGGCTGTCCCCATAGGATAACCCTTTGGAGAACCATTTTTTGTTCCCGGTATAACTCTTTTTGGTTCAGGTAGAACCCTTTTGGGTTCCATGTAAAACCCTCTGTGAAAATGGGTTCTACATTGAACCCAAAATGGTTCTCCCTTAAATGGTCCTTAAATTTGTTCTCATCAAATCACCAGCCACAATGAATGCAACTTCTGGATGTGCGGCTTCTAGTTTATTAAAAGTCCTGTATAAATCCGTGAGAGCTTGAGTGGCGTCGGCCCGTGGGGGAATGTATACAGCTGACAGGACAACGGAAGAAAATTCCCTCCGGAGATAATGGGGTCAACATTTTATCATCAGGAACTCCAGGTCGAGTGAACAGAATGACGAGAGCATTTCACATTGCTGTGGTCACACCAAGAGTTGTTGATCATAAAACATACCACTCCTCCTTCTGCATTTCCCAATCACCCTTGTCCTATCCCCCTGGTTGAATGGCTGGGAATGGTACCGATAGTGTAAGCCACGTCTCAACAAAACAGAGAACATTGCAGTCTCTCACCGGATAAGGCAACAAGGCAACTGTCTCTGTCGGCACCATCTTGTAAATACAATAACATGCATACAAGACATGCATACAAGCAGGTAGCCTAGTGGTTAGAGCGTTGGACTTGTTACCGGAAGGTTGCAAGGTTGAATCCCTGAGATAACAAGGTGAAAATCTGTCGTTCTGCCCCTGAACAAGGCAGTTAACCCACTGTTCCCCGGGTGCCGTAGACGTGGATGTTGATTAATGTCTTCCGCATTTAACCCAACCCCTCTACTCCCTAAGTAGTTAAATAATGTTATAGAGAACATGCATGTGACTAACTTTACACCTTTTAACTCATATCTCCTCTACAACCTTGGATATCAAGCCTGAACTTAAGCCTCTCAAAATCACTACTTTATAGGGGGGCAGCATCTCTAACCTAGTATAGAGGGGAGGTCTCCAACACCACTATACCACAACGCAGCAGTATAGTGGGGAAGCCTCTAACACAAGTGTTGTTTATTGAAACCCTGCATGCCAACATAATGAGGTAGGATTAGCAGAGTCCGCCTTGTCTCATTAACCCTTTAGAGCGTCTCAGGCTCATCCAGGTTTTAATTACGCTCGGCCGCAGGAGTCCCGCTGCATCCTCCCAAGCTTCTGATCTTCAAAGGGACCCCTCGTGTCAATGCACAAAGGGGCCGGAGCCATCCACCCTCACCTCACTGCATCCTGGGGGTAGGCCCTTGGATATGGAGGCTTATGGAGGGAGGAGTGCGTGTTAGTGTGCGTTCATCTAGAGCAGTGTTTCCGAACCCTGGTCCTCGAGTACCTCCAACAGTACACATTTTTGTTGTAGCCCTGGACAAACACATCTCATTGAGTGCTTGATGATTAGTTGACAAATTGAATCAGGTGTGCTTGTCTAGGGTTACAATAAAAACGTGTATTGTTTTGTGGGAATTTCAGTACTTCAGCATAATGTTTTCTACAAGTTTCCTCAGGGTTCTGTTTAAAGTCATGCTCTCACATTGATCTAAGAACATTAAGAAACAAAGTTCTTCCAGGGGAATTTCAGTGATTCAGAATAATGTTTCCTACAGGTTTCCTCATGGTTCAATTTAAAGTTATGTTCTCACATTGTTCCGTGTACATTAGGAAACAACGTTCTTCTGTGGAAATGTCAGGACTTCAGCATAATGTTTCCTTAATGTCTCTATTAAAAGTCATGTTTTGAAATTGTTCCGAGAACGTTAAGAAAACGTTCCATAAAAACTCCAACAAGACTTTAATAACATTCAGAGAACATTCTAAGAATGTTATTCAAATCAAATCAAATGTATTTATAAAGCCCTTCTTACATCAGCTGATGTCACAGAGTGCTGTACAGAAACCCAGCCTAAAACCCCAAACAGCAAGCAATGCAGGTGTAAAAGCATGGTGGCTAAGATAAACTCCCTAGAAAGGCCAAAACCTAGGAAGAAACCTAGAGAGGAACCAGGCTGTGAGGGGTGGCCAGTCCTCTTCTGGCTGTGCCGGGTGCAGATTATAACAGAACATGGACAAGATTTTAAAATGTTCAAAAAACAGGCAGAACAGTTGAAACTGGAGAAGCAGCACGGCCAGGTGGACTCGGGACACCAAGGAGTCATCAGGCCAGGTAGGCCTTGAGGAATGCTCAGGTCCTCCAAGAGAGAAAAAAAAAAGAAAGAGAGAGAGCGATAATTAGAGAGAGCATACTTAAATTCACACAGGACACCGGATAAAAGAGGAGAAATACTCCAGATATAACAGACGGACCCTAGCCCCCCGACACATAAACTACTGCAGCATAAATACTGGGGGCTGAGACAGGAGGGGTCGGGAGACACTGTGGCCCCGTCCGACAATACCCCCGGACAGGGCCAAACAGGCAGGATATAACCCCACCCACTCTGCCGAAGCACAGCCCCCACACCACTAGAGGGATATCTTCAACCACCAACTTACCATCCTGAGACAAGGCCGAGGGG
>QNTS01009108.1:2185-13002 GCA_003317085.1 Hucho hucho | reverse complement strand
AAAGTATGTGAGGTGATGCCCTCAAACAATCAAATGTAGAGCTTTCGCCGTAAAGCCTTTTTGAAATCTGACAACGCTGTGATATTGCCAAGAAACAGAGCTTTTGATGAGTATGAAACACTTGTATATTGGTGGATTTTTAATAATTCAACTTTGGGATTTTGAATTTGGCGCTTTACATTTTATCTGGTGGTGTCGGGAGTGGGGCGCTAGCGCCCCAATGATCCCTGAGAGGTTAAAGTTATAGACTGATCATTTCTTTGTCAGTGGGCAAACGTACAAAATCAGCAGGGTATCAAATACTTTTTTCCCTCACTGTATATGGCCCAGGAGGCATGTAAACAGTAGCTATAAAAAGTGATTGAGTAGGCTGCATAGAAATACAAATTTGCTATCGTAAATGTTAGCAACACCTCCGCCTTTGTGGGATGCGCGGGGGATATGGTCACTAGTGTAACCAGGAGGTGAGGCCTCATTTAACACAGTAAATTCATCATTATTGAAAAACATATACAGTGCATTCGGAAAGTATTCAGACCCCTTGACTTATTTAAAATTTTATTACGTTACTGCCTTATTCTAAAATGGATTAAATAAAAACAATCCTCATCAATCTACACAAAATACCCATAATGACAAAGGAATTTTTTTTGTAGAATTTGTTGCAAATGTAAAAAATAAAACTAAGACAAAGGGTCTGAATACTTATTTACATAAGTATTCAGACCCTTTGCTATGAGACAAGAAATTGAGCTCAGGTGCATCCTGTTTCCATTGATCATCCTTGATGTTTCTACGACTTGATTGGAGTCCACCTGTAGTAAAGTCAATTGATTTGGAAAGGCACACACCTGTCTATATAAGGTCCCACAGTTGACAGTGCATGTCAGAGCAAAAACCATGCCATGAGGTTGAAGGAATTGTCCGTAGAGCTCCGAGACAGCATTTTGTCGAGACGCAGATCTGGGGAAGGGTACCACAAAATGTCTGCAGAGCTCTGTCACTCTGACAGAGCTCCACAGTTTCTCTGTTGAGATGGGATAACTTTCCAGATGGACAACCATCTCTGCAGCACTCCACCGGTGGTGTAAAGTACTTAAGTAGTACTTTCAAGAATTTTTACTTAAGTAGTTTTTTGGTGTATCTGTCCTTTACTATTTATATTTTTGACACCTTTTACTTTTACTTCACTACATTCCTGAAGAAAATGATGTACTTTTTACCCCATACATTTTCCCTGACACCCAAAAGTACTTGTTACATTTTGAATGCTTACCAAGACAGGAACGTTTCCTAATTTACACACCTATCAAGAGAACATCCCTGGTCATCTCTACTGCCTTTGATGTGGCAGACTCACTATGCTTCGTTTGTAAATAATGTACAAGTGTTGGAGCATGCCCCCGGCTATCTGTACATTTGAAACAATAACAAGAAAATTATGACTTCTGGTTTGCTCAATACATTTTTTTTTTAATTATTTATACTTTTACTTTTGATACTTAAGTATATTATAGCAATTGCATGTACTTTTGATACTTTAAAAGTATTTGGTTACAAATATACTAGACTTTTATTCAAGTAGTATTTTACTGGGTGACATTCACATTTACTTGAGTAATTTTTTATTGAGGTATCTTTACTTTTACTTGAGAATGACAATTGTGTACTTTTTCCACCACTGCATTCCAGACGGAAGCCACTCCTCAGTAAAAGGCACATGACAGCCCTCTTGGAGATTGCCAAAAGGCACCTAAAGACTCAGACCAAGAGCAACAAGAATCTCTGGTCTGATGAAACCAAGATTGAACTCTTTGGCCTGAATGCCAAGCGTCAAGTCAGGAGGAAACCTGGCACCATCCCTACGGTGAAGCATGGTGGTGGCAGCATCATGCTGTGGGGATGTTTTTCAGCAGCAGGGACTAGGGGACTAGTCAGGATTGAGGGAAAGATGAACAGAGAAAAGTACAGAGAGATCCTTGATGAAAACCTGCTCCAGAGTGCTCAGGAACTCAGACTGGGGCAAAGGTTCATCTTCCAACAGGACAACAACCCTAAGCACCCACCAAAGACAAAGCAGGGGTGGTTTCGGAACAATTCTCTGAAGGTTCCCGGACTTGAACGTGATCGAACATCAATGGAGAGACCTGAATATAGCTGTGCAGCGACGCTCCCCATCCAACCTGACAGAGCTTGAGAGGATCTGCAGAGAAGTATGGGAGAAACTCCCCAAAAACATGGTGTGCCAAGCTTGTAGCTTCATACCCAAGAAGACTCAAGGCTGTAATCGCTGCCAAAGGTGCGTCAACAAAGTACTTAGTAAAGTTTTTTAATTTATTTTTAATCAATTTTAGAACAAGGCTGTAACGTAACAAAATGGCGCTGTATATGTAAACTCAAAATTAAATAAAAAATAGTGTGACGGGTGACAATATCAGCCAATCACTTGTGAATTATCACTTGTCAATGATGCCTAACTTAGAGCAAACAGCGCATTATATTTTTTGTGACTTTTTCAAATCAAAATCGCACACCTCATGTAGTGTAGCTCATAGGCCTATATGTTTTGATAAGGTGTGTATCACAACTAGCGACCAAATAACTTCTTAAAATAAAGCACATTAATCCGCTTTACAACAGGTGTAGAGCCTAACTGCCATTTTTTGTGGATAAAGAGTTACCTGTCTAACAGAACACAGAGGGTGTTCTTTAATGGAAGCCTCTCCAACATAATCCAGGTAGAATCAGGAATTCCCCAGGGCAGCTGTCTAGTCCCGTTACTTTTTCAATCTTTACTAATGACATGCCACTGGCTTTGAGGAAAGCCAGAGTGTCTATGTATGCGGATGACTCAACACTATCTATACATGTCAGTTACTACAGCGACTGAAATGAATGCAACACTTAACCCTTGTATCGTCTTAAGGGTAAAAAATGACCCTCCACTATGTTGAACAGCAGAGAAAACCCCCTAAATTATATTTTTTCAACTTGAAATTTGATTACTTTTCCTAGAGTGACCCCAACATTAGAAAAAGTGAAACATCGCCTTTGTTCATATTTCCATGAAAGCTGTACACCACCAGGGTACAAAGATTGTCTTAGGGTAATTTTTGACCTGGCAGTTATAAAATAATTTATACACCACAAAAACCACAATGAGAAATTGAGATAATGTGTGCTACTGATTGAACTCAGCCAGCAGCTCCTGAAGAGGAAGATCACAATGGTTGGCACAGTTAGAAAGAGCAAGCCTGAGTGCCCCCTGCACTGCTCGCAACAAAGGGGAGAGAGGCCTTCTCATCAAAGTTTGACTTCACTCCCACCAACACTAGTTTCTTACCTCCCAAAGAGGAACAAGAATGTGGTCCTCCTGAGCACACTGCACAAAACGGCTGAGATCATTGATCGTGAGAACAGGAAGACAGCCATCCAAACTTTTTTTTTTTTTAATATAGTATTTTGGATTGATTTTAAGAATTTAGCTTAATTAGATTAATATTATGGTGTTTCTATTCCAAGAAAAACTAAACCGTCAAAGTTTCCGTTAAGAAAATATGGCGCTGTACAACTTGACCGGTCGGGAGGAGGGTATAATCCTAAAATTTCCACACCCTAATTGTAGTCTAACCAACACCCAAACGGAGATGCAGAAGAAAAAAAATGTGAATTGATTATCAAGACCAGTCCCCATGCTTGTCTCAGAGCAGTGCGAAACTGTGAAATAGTTGATCACACGCAGGTAGGCTATAGCTTCAAATCCTATTGCTTCTATCTATAATATGCTTTCAATGCCACAATGTCACAAATAATTGAACACACGCAATTCACACACACTAATTGAACACACACAATTCACAATGTACTGAATGAATGTATTTATTACAGTCATTTACCATTCTCATTCTCGGACTGGAAACGTTGTTTGCAGAGTTCACAATCTTATTTTCAAGTCCTTGTTTAAAAACAACAATATTTTGGAGATATTTTTGCTTTCAAATAACCGAACGTGAGCTGTTGTAATCTATAATATTTAATTTCTACCCTCCGAATTCATATTCATTATATAAATAGGCCCATGTCCACCACATCATGTCAGCTAAAGCGATTTCATTCATGAATGCATAAAATCAACCAATGTCAGCCTTTAAATACTTTATTATCAAATGTTTAAAGTGCGTGTGGGCGACGGAGAGAATGCATTTGACTGTTAGCGCTTTCAGGAGGAACGGAAAATTGCGTGTCAATTCATAAACCATGTGCCATCGAAAATCTCTTCCCAACTATTTTGCTATCTATATGTCTCCGGGAGAAGGGCACAACGGCCACTGGCCGCAAAGGTATGGATTTTTTAAGGGGCATTACAGCCACACTAATGGGATTCAGCTGGGAAATTTGAGGCATTACCAAGTGCTTGTCAAATTGTGTGTGTACAGCCTGCGCAAAAATCAAAGCAGAGCTCATGCCTTTCATGCTACTTTTTAAAATCATCATTAGATTCTCACCATGCAGCCTTAGAATGTTAAAAATCTAACCATATGTATCAAAACTAAAGTTACATAAGTAGCTCTAAATTAAGCTTATACAGTTGAAGTCGGAAGATTTCCACATTAGCCAAATACATTTAAACTTAGTTTTTCACAATTCCTGACATTTAATCCTGGTAAAAATTCTGTTTTAGCAGTTAGGTTCACCACTTTATTTTAAGTATGTGAAATGTCAGAATAATAGTAGAGAGAATGATTTATTTCAGCTTTAATTTCTTTCATCACTTTCCCAGTGGGTCAAAAGTTTACATACACTCAATTAGCATTTGGTAGCATTGCCTTTAAATTGTTTAACTCGGGTCAAACGTTTTGGGTAGCCTACCACAAGCTTCCCACACTAAGTTGGGTAAATTTTGGCCCATTCCTCCTGACAGAGCTGGTGTAACTGAGTCAGGTTTGTAGGCCTCCTTGCTCGCACATGCTTTTTCAGTTCTGCCCAAATTGTCTATAAAATTGAGGTCAGGGCTTTGTGATGGCCACTCCAATACCTTGAATTTGTTGTCCTTGAGCCATTTTGCCACAACTTCTGAAGTATGCTTGGGGTCATTGTCCATTTGGAAGACCCATTTGCGACCAAGCTTTAACTTCCTGACTGATGTCTTGAGATGTTGCTTCAATATATCCACATACATTTCCCATCCTCATGATGCCATCTATTTTGTGAAGTGCACCACCAGTGCAAGAAAGCACCTCCACAGCATGATGCTGCCACACCCGTGCATCACGGCTGGGATGGTGTTCTTCAGCTTACAACCCTCCCCCTTTTTCCTCCAAACATAACGATGTTCATTATGGCCAAACAGTTCTATTTTTGTTTTATCAGACCAGAGGACATTTCTCCAAAAAGTACGAACTTTGTTCCCATGTGCAGTTGCAAATCATGGGGTGAATTTCTTATGGCGGTTTTGGAGCAGTGGCTTCTTCCTTGCTAACCGGTCTTTCAGGTTATGCCGATATAGGACTCGTTTTACTGTGGATATAGATAATTTTGTACCTGTTTCCTCCAGCATCTTCACAAGGTCCTTTGCTGTTGTTCTGTGATTGATTTGCACTTTTCGCACCAAAGTACGTTCATCCTTAGGAGACAACGCGTCTCCTTCCTGAGCAGTATGACGGCTGAGTGGTCCCATAGTGTTTATACTTGCGTACTATTTGTACAGATGAACGTGGTACCTTCAGGCATTTGGAAATTGCTCCCAACGATGAACCAGACTTGTGGAGGTCTACAATTGTTTTTGATTTTCCCATTGATGTCAAGCAAAGAGGCACTGAGTTTGACTCAAATGATGTCAATTAGCCTATCAGAAGCTTCTAAAGCCATGACATCATTTTCTGGAATTTTCCAAGCTGTTTAAAGGCACAGTCAACTTAGTGTATGTAAACCTCTGACCCACTGGAACTGTGATACAGTGAATTATAAGTGAAATAATCTGTCGTCTGTAAACAATTGTTGGAAAAATGACTTGTGTCATGCACAAAGTAGATGTCCTAACCGACTTGCAAAAACTATCGTTTGTTAACAAGATATTTGTGGAGTGTTTGAAAAACTAGTTTTTATGACTCCAACCTAAGTGTATGTAAACTTCTGACTTCAACTGTAGGAGTACCTGTTTCTTTTTTACCCACTCAACACAGAATCAGAGAAAATACACAGAATATGAGAAAATATTGTTTCTATTTTAGTCAGCCATGTTTAATTGTATTCTTCAATACTATAAAATAATGGCACAGAATTCTAAGCAAATCTTTTCTGACAAATTAACTACTGTAGCCCACAGCCATATGGCATAGCCAGATCAGAACCTAATATAAGGACAACTCAGAGTATGATATTCTGCTCTTCTGAAATGGACTACATTTTCTTCATATCATGTTTCTTTAGACCTGTCTAAATTAAATTGATTTATTGTGATGATGTAGGTTAAACAACATTGATTTATTTCACTTGTTAAAATGTAATTGTTCCTAAGGTCTGCACCAGAGGGTTGTAGGCTATGCGTGGAAGCCAGGAGATGCAAAATATGTTTATGTTAATTAACGGTCAATTACCGTGTGACTGGCAGTTATTTGCTTGACAATCACCGTGCTAACTCTTTGTGGATTTGTGTAGCCCAAAAATGTCATTCTCCTTATGTAGTCTAGCATGATGGTCCCACTTTGCCGATAACATATTTTAGCCTAAATGTAATTATATTTAGTTAATGACATGCTTCAAATGGTGATGATCACTGACCATTCAATAGCTTATTTCCAGTTTTAGTGTTTTCATATGCCTCCGAATCAAAAGGGCAAATAATAGGTAAAGGGCGTGAAAAACACTCAATAAGGATAAGTAATTTCAATAGCCTTCAATGCCAGGAGCCTCAGTAGCAGTCATAACTGAATAATGCATGTTGACCTTGCAAACCAAACAGGCTACACTTTGTGCAAACTCAGATTCATACCACTTGGTCAACATGAACAGTTGTCCGTTTTCTCTACGACGCAGTGTTTTACCCCTTGTGCACAAAGTTAGGGCCATATACCTAACACATGGTGCAGCCAAGCGCCTGGATATGTTTATGTTGTTTACTATTGTGCATGTGACTCATCCGAGGCAGAAAGGAAAGGCATGCAAATTCATTCTGCCTAATTTCCAAGAGGCTTCAGTGTTAACAACAGCAATGATGTGCTCTCATTCCTGCACTAGGCAGATTAACATATTGTGTGACGTAGCCAACCAGGCACAGACAGATAGTTTAAGTGGCTCATAACTAAAACGGATAGCTATTTGCTTAGTTGCGATGACACTACGTTCACCTGGAAATTAGCTAATTGTCAGGCTAAGGTAGGTAGCTAAAGTACTCCGTGGAATATAGATATAGAAAGGTCATGAAGCAGAGCCAGATGTAATTCATGCCTAAAGATGAGAGTGCATCACTGCATCTTAAACCATGGCATTGTTGAATACTTTTTTCTGATTGACTTGAAGGGCATTACCTATAATGCATGGTATATTTGCACGCACTGTAGAATTCAATGGCTATAGTTCATTCTTACATATTCTATGTTTGAGCTGCTTTTGAAATCTAAAGTCAAATTGAAAACATTATTGGCATTGCTAAATTAGATTTTCATAATGGCAAGCTAGGACTGATGGTTTGGTTAGCTAAACTAGCAAGTCTATTTGTTTGGTTACCACGGCAACTACTGTAGCTATCTACACTTCCTAGCTACTTTAGTGAATATTGAACACAGTTCTACCAGCAAATTAACACATTTCTAGTGCCAAATGTGTTAAATTATAGCCATGGTGTAAAAAAGGATAATCAACTCGGAGCTCTAGGCGTTCTCTGGAAAATAATGCAACTCCGTGGGAGGTCAGTTCCACTCTGCTAGCATATCGTGGAACACACCTTCTACATCATTCATTATTTTCCAGAGAACGCATAGCCCCTCATTGATTATCCCTTACTTATTGCAACATATTTGCACCTTGAGTGGTTTTGCACACCTGTTACTATTATTTGCCTTTATGATTTCGGAGGCATATGAAAACACTGAAACTAGAAAAAAGATGTTGAATGGTGAGTGATCATCACCATTTGAAGCATGTGATTAATTATGTATTTTGTTTGGTTGCTTTTTGTGCTATTGCTCTGTCTGCATGATACGTGTTGCTTGTTCTATGTTGCTCTGCATGTGCTCACCGCTCATTGTGAAACTGTCAGGGAGCAGGTCTAGAACCCTTGACCTTCTAGCCCGAAGTCCAGCGCGCTATTGACTGTGCCCCAAAAGCATGCTCGAGCGGCAGAGTCGATATCCACGCTTATAAACCCAGGGTCGTTACAGTGGTGTTATTGTAATTGTTTTTAATAACCTGCCCAGGGACTGTGGTTGAAAATTAGCCGGCGGGCTAAAACCAGGCACTTATACTGAAACATTGATTAATGTGCACTGTCCCTGTAAAAATATAATTAAACTCATCAACTCAACTCAATCCATTTAATCCCATCTGTCACAACAGTGAGAGAGAAAAAACCTTTGTACTTTACAGGCTCTAGAAAAAGTTGCAGGGGCACACATTTCTCTGGGGACGGAGGCACATGTCCCCCCCAAATTCTGAAATTGCATTTTTGTCCTCCCCCCAGTTTTATCACTGGAATGAGATGCAAAACAATACAACGGTATGCTTTAGGACCATGCGGACGCCTCCGAGTGTCAGGTAGGCTGTTTGGAGTGTTTATCCGACTGGATATTTTTTTTTTATAACATGTCCCACCCACTTGTGAAACTAAAGTTGTGCCTCTGTAAAGTTGTACTTATCAACAAATAAGTCATATATTATGCATTATTAAGGTGTCTATGGTTCAGAGACGTTTCAAATTATTTCTCCATGGTCACAAGGCTACAAGCATAAATCTACAAGGTGTACTTTTATAGACATTTGTGACCTGAAGCCTGTATTCAACAGCTTAAAAGACAAATACATTTGGTATTTGGGCTGAGATACGCAGGTGTAGATCTAGTTTACAGTGCATTCAGAAAGTATTCAGACCCCTTGACTTTTTTCACATTTTGTTACATTACAGCATTATTCTGAAATGGATTAAATCAAGAAATGCCCTCATCATTTTACAAACAATACCCCATAATGACAGAGCAAAAAAAAAAAAAATTATCTAAATGTTGGCACATTCATTAAAAATAAAAAACAGAATAACCTTATTTACATACAGTGGGGCAAAAAAGTATTTAGTCAGCCACCAATTGTGCAAGTTCTCCAACTTAAAAATATGAGAGAGGCCTGTAATTTTCATCATAGGTACACTTCAACTATGACAGACGAAATGAGAAAAAGAAATCCAGAAAATCACATTGTAGGATTTTTAATGAATTTATTTGCAAATTATGGTGGAAAATAAGTATTTGGTCAATAACAAAAGTTTATCTCAATACTTTGTTATATACCCTTTGTTGGCAATGACAGAGGTCAAACGTTTTCTGTAAGTCTTCACAAGGTTTTCACACACTGTTGCTGGTATTTTGGCCCATTCCTCCATGCAGATCTCCTCTAGAGCAGTGATGTTTTGGGGCTGTCGCTGGGCAACACGGACTTTCAACTCCCTCCAAAGATTTTCTATGGGGTTGAGATCTGGAGACTGGCTAGGCCACTCCAGGACCTTGAAATGCTTCTTACGAAGCCAGTCCTTCGTTGCCCGGGCGGTGTGTTTGGGATCATTGTCATGCTGAAAGACCCAGCCACGTTTCATCTTCAATGCCCTTGCTGATGGAAGGAGGTTTTCACTCAAAATCTCACGATACATGGCCCCATTCATTCTTTCCTTTACACGGATCAGTCGTCCTGGTCCCTTTGCAGAAAAACAGCCCCAAAGCATGATGTTTCCACCCCCATGCTTCACAGTAGGTATGGTGTTCTTTGGATGCAACTCAGCATTCTTTGTCCTCCAAACACGACGAGTTGAGTTTTTACCAAAAAGTTCTATTTTGGTTTCATCTGACCATATGACATTCTCCCAATCCTCATCTGGATCATCCAAATGCTCTCTAGCAAACTTCAGACGGGCCTGAACATGTACTGGCTTAAGCAGGGGGACACGTCTGGCACTGCAGGATTTGAGTCCCTGGCGGCGTAGTGTGTTACTGATGGTAGGCTTTGTTACTTTGGTCCCAGCTCTCTGCAGGTCATTCACTAGGTCCCCCCGTGTGGTTCTGGGATTTTTGCTCACCGTTCTTGTGATCATTTTGACCCCACGGGGTGAGATCTTGCGTGGAGCCCCAGATCGAGGAAGATTATCAGTGGTCTTGTATGTCTTCCATTTCCTAATAATTGCTCCCACAGTTGATTTCTTCAAACCAAGCTGCTTACCTATTGCAGATTCAGTCTTCCCAACCTGGTGCAGGTCTACAATTTTGTTTCTGGTGTCCTTTGACAGCTCTTTGGTCTTGGCCATAGTGGAGTTTGGAGTGTGACTGTTTGAGGTTGTGGACAGGTGTCTTTTATACTGATAACAAGTTCAAACAGGTGCCATTAATACAGGTAACGAGTGGAGGACAGAGGAGCCTCTTAAAGAAGAAGTTACAGGTCTGTGAGAGCCAGAAATCTTGCTTGTTTGTATGTGACCAAATACTTATTTTCCACCATAATTTGCAAATAAATTCATTAAAAATCCTACAATGTGATTTTCTGGATTTTTTTTCCTCATTTTGTCTGTCATAGTTGAAGTGTACCTATGATGAAAATTACAGGCCTCTCTCATCTTTTTAAGT
>QNTS01009107.1:16366-33505 GCA_003317085.1 Hucho hucho | reverse complement strand
GGCATTCATAACCCACATAGGCACCAGGTTGAATTTAGGGGAGCAGGCAATGTATTCCTATGGGGAGAGATGTCATAGCAAACTGTTAGATGAAAAAACCCTGTTTTTACTGTTAAGGGTTAATGCCACACGGTCACGGTTAGGCTTGCACAGATCGGGAGGTCCTAAGGAACGTTCCTGAAGTCGAATCGTGCTTCTAACCCAAACGGGTCTGCCGCTGTCACCCAAAAGCAGCTGAAATTTAGGGCCAGGCTTCATTTTGGGCCTACTTTTTGGCACGGTCTATGAGGTCAGAGCGAGATACAGTCAAGTGGGGCGTCTCGTTGAACTCGGCACAGCCTAGAGACTATGGTGATGCACTTTTTAGTGTTGATTTCAGTCTGTCATTTTGGTGATGTTTCAGCCCTATTCATTCTTATTGCAAATGTACAAAAGTCAGCCAGCAAGTTAGCGTCCATCAGTCAATTAGATATCATTCTGACACCAAACTGATAAAAACTGACAAGAAACCCACTTTTTCCAACTCGTTTAGAAGCCAACTATCACATATGTCAGGGCAGGCTCAAAATTCACAGCGTCTTCTGTTTAAATCATAGTAAAAATGTAAAACACCTAGTTACGTTCTAGCTGCAGGTCCAGTTCCGACATTATGCGTAGGCCTAGCTGAGGCGACCCCGAATCTCGAGTTTCGGCTCGATAGGTCATTTGGAGTCCGAGCAGCGACCTTAATTGGTGCTGAAAATCCACGTTTTCCGGGCATTGATACGGGGTACTTGAATGAGCTATCGGACAGAAACGTTAGGGTCCGTCTCTATGGGCCGAGGCGGTTCTAATGCACCTAGCCTTGTGACTCTGGGACTTTTAGAAATTTTGTCATTATCGCAATGTAAAAATGAATTGAAAATATTGCAAATGTACGAGGCTGTTTCTCGGCCTGAGAACCTTCTAGAGCCCCGTAACTCACCGTGCACTATCGACTAAAGGTCTAGAATGGGTTTCTAAAGTTTCAGCGCTCTAGGTCTGACGGTTCTTTGATAGTTCGAACAAAAGTAACTATTGCAGGCAGTGTCTGTCTGTAAGCCCCTCACTGTCATTCCCCATTGACTGTGCGTGTGTGTGCTTTCAGAAAATCACAGAAATCACGTAGAGCTCCGAAACCCACATTAACGGATTCGTCTGAACACGCCGCAACTGGATCCATAACTTATTTTGGAAAAAAAAAAATAATTTCTCAACATTACGAATTGTACATTTTACAATTTATCGAAAATTAAAACAGATAAATGTCTGGTTCTTTTTTTCCTTACACCGTAGGTTCATGTACTTTGACGTGAAGCTGTCAAATTAGCGCTCTATTTACATTTTTCACCTTTAATCCAAGAAAATGGGCCTGACACCATCCGGTTTCGGGGCCTACAGCCCATTTGGCCAAACCCATGCCCACCAAGTTTCGTCTTCGAAGTCTATTCCGTTTAGGAGAAAAAGCCAGGTCAATTAGGTGTATGTTTTGTACATTTGCAATAAGAAGCCATTCGCCATCTGGTGGGATTAACCTGAAGGGCGGAAAAATGACAAAAATGAATTTGTTTTATTAAACGGACACAGAATGTCCGAGAAACTTTGTTTGATGACTTCCTGGAAGATTTGGCCCTGGGGCACGGCCCGACACCGTCGGCCTATTTTAGAAACAATTTCGGACGTCTAGTAAGGGACCGTACATTTGCAATATGCAGTTTCTCATCAAACATACAGCAAATGCCATCCGTGTCCCTTATGTAGGTACTGATGGCCCCCCACCCGGCATCTCGAGTCTAGGATGCAGCGAACGGAGTAAGCCGGGACCCCCTCGATGTCCAGAGTCCTGGAGCGGACCAACCACCACCGGTTTGAGGAGAGACACATGGAACGAGGGGTTAATTTTATAATCAGGAGGAAGCTGTAACCTGTAACACACCTCGTTCACTCTCCTCAGGACTTTAAATGGCCCCACAAACCGTGGACCCAGCTTCCGGCATGGCAGGCAGAGGGGCAGGTTTCGGGTCGAAAGCCAGACCCTATCCCCCGGTGCGTACACCGGGGGCCTCACTGCGGTGACGGTCCGCGCTGGTTTTCTGGCGCAGCGCGGCCTGTTGAAGGTGACCATTGACGGCCTCCCAGGTCTCCTCCGCGCGCTTGAACCACTCGTCAACCGCAGGAACTTTGGTCTGACTCCGATGCCAGGGTGCCAGAACCAGCTGGTAACCCAACACAACCTGGAAGGGGGAGAGGTTAGTGGAGGAGTGGCGAAGCGAATTCTGTGCCATTTCTGCCCAGGGTACAAACCTCGCCCACTCCCCCGGCCGGTCCTGGCAATAGGACCACAAAAACCTGCCCACATCCTGATTCACTCTCTCCACCTGCCCATTACTCTCAGGGTGAAAACCCGAGGTAAGGCTGATCAAGACCCCCAAATGTTCCATGAACGCCTTCCAAACTCTCGACGTGAACTGGGGACCTCGATCAGACACTATATCCTCGGGCACCCCATAGTGCCGGAAGACGTGGTTAAACAGGGCCTTCGCGGTCTGTAGGGCCGTAGGAAGACCGGGCATCGGATGGAGACGACAGGACTTAGAGAAACGATCCACAACGACCAGGATCGTGGTATTCCCCTGAGAAGGAGGAAGATCAGATAGATGTGACCACGGCCATTGTGGAATAGGTAAGGGTTTTAACTTACCTCTGGGTAGGTGTCTAGGAGCCTTACAGTGGGCGCACACCTGACAGGAGGAGACATAAACCCTCACGTCCCTACCTAAGGTAGGCCACCAGTACTTCCCAGTCAGACAGCGCACTGTCTGACCAATCCCCGGATGACCAGAGGAGGGTGACGTATGGGCCCAAGAGATCAACCTAATGTACCCCTGACCAAGCGATTCTGAGATATATGTGTCCATAGCCTCCTTCTCTGCTTGCGACAGGGGACACACGTGACTCTTGGGGAGTGCAGCGTCTACCAGGAGATTTATCGCACAATCCCCTCGTCGATGGGGTGGTAATTGAGTTGCCTTCTTCTTACAGAAGGCGAGAGCCAAATCGGCATATTCGGGGGGAATGTGCACAGTGGAGACATGGTCTGGACTTTCCACCGTGGTTGCACCCACGGAAACTCCTACACACCTCCCTGAGCACTCTCGCGACCACCCCGTGAGAGTCCTCTGTTGCCATGAAAATGTGGGGTTATGCAAGGCTAACCAGGGAATGCCTAATACCACAGGAAACGCAGGAGAGTCAATGAGAAAGAGACTAATTCCCTCCTCATGCCTCCCCTGCGTCACCATGACGAGTGAAATAGTAACCTCCTCAATTACTCCGGACCCTAACGGTCTACTATCTAAAGCGTGAACGGGAAAAGGTCTAACCACATGTTTAAATTCTTAGGGAGCGGCTCCCGAGGTGACGGTTTTGGAGAGTCTGGCGTGCCCAAAGTAAAATGCCTCCCACTCAGGCCCAGAAAATAGGATATGCACATAATTAGTACTATTGGATAGGAAACACTCTGAAGTTTCTAAAAGTGTTAACATAATGTCTGTGAGTGTAACAGAACAGATATAGCAGGCGAAAATCCGAGACAAATCCATCCGGAATTACTGTTTTTTGTCACATTGGCTCTGTTTGACAGTCTCCCTATTTATTGCAAAGGCAAGCAGCTCCGAGATTTCAGTACCTATGGCTTCCACTAGATGTCAACAGTCTCTATAAAAAAACAGGAAACGTTAGCCCTGACCAGAACGGATAGGGAACTCCAGATGTCAACAAGCTTTTGCAGGTGCGCAACAGAGTGCGCGCTCCACTGTTTTTTCCTTTCTTATCATTCAGGCTACAATCCGGTTGAAATGTTATAGTAAATATACATAAAAGAATACCTAAGGAAACATAAAAAATGATGTTTGATTTGTTTGTAGAAATATGACAGGTATAATTTCAACGCGTTCTCTTGACGGTTCTATGGGCGACTCGACGGTGGATTTTATGAACATAAAGCGCCAACCAAACAGAGATTTATGGATATAATAAATTACCTTTTCTAACCAAAGAAGCATGGATTGTCTTCGTTGGACACTTTGGAAGCCCTCAGCAGAAGTTCTTCAAAAGGTAAGGGATTTGTTTTCGCTGTGAAATGTGTTTTGTGTGAACCGCGCTGGTTTATGAATTTATGCTAATGCAGAAATATTGGAGGTGCTACCCTCAAACAATCAAATGTTGTGCTTTCGCCGTAAAGCCTTTTTGAAGTCTGACAACACTGTGATATTGCCAAGAGTCAGAGCTTTTGATTGCTATGAAACACTTGTATATTGATGAATTTTTAATAATTCAACTTTTGGATTTTGAATTTGGCTCTTTACATTTCACCGGGTAGTGTCGGGAGCAGCCCGCTAGCGCACCGCTACTCCCTAAGTAGTTAATGTGCTTCTTCTTGAGCCACTCCTTTGTTGCCTTGGCCGTGTGTTTTGGGTCATTGTCATGCTGGAATACCCACCCACGACCCATTTTCAATGCCCTGGCTGAGGGAAGGAGGTTCTCACCCAGTGGGACGGTAGCGCCCCACTGCTCCCTAAGTAGTTAATGGGGATCTCTAAACTTAGTGCTAGCGCTCTGTCAATAAAATTCCCAGCTGCGACTGAATCGACGAGCGCCTTATGCTGGGAATGCGGAGAATAATCTGGGAAACACACAGACACAAACAGTTGGTTAACAGAGGACTCTGGATGAGCGTGGTGCATACTCAACAGAGGTGACGCCAGAGTGCTCTGCCTGCCGTCTCCTCTCCTAGAAGAACCAACCCTGCACCTACCAGCAGTGTGCCCTCTGTGGCCACAGATGGTGCAGGTGAAGGTTCCTCCTCCGGCCTCCCTACGCGCTCCTCCTCCCAGTTCCATAGGCTCTGGAGCAGTGATGCCGGAGGGTAGGGTTGACAGGGCCCTCTCTGGACGTCCGCGGGTGACCAACAGATTATCCAACCGAATGGAGAGGTCTACCAGTTGATCGAATGTCACAGTGGCATCTCTGCAGGCCAGTTCCCACCGGACGTCCTCATGTAGACTACACCTATAGTGATCGATGAGGGCCCTGTTGTTCCAGCCCGCTCCAGAGGCCAAAGTATGAAACTCGAGAGCGAACTCCTGGGCTCTCCTTGTCCCCTGTCTCAGATGAAAGAGCCGCTCCCCGCCGCTCTTCCCTCGGGAGGATGGTCGAATACCCCTCGGAAGCGACGGGTGAACTCTTTAAAGTGGTCCAACGCCGCGTCTCCCTCTCCCCATATGGCGTTGGTCCACTTCAACGCTCTCCCAGTGAGACAGGAGATAAGGGCGGACACTCTCTCCCCTTCAGAGGGAGCTGGATGCACTGGTGCCAAGTAGAGGTCCAGTTGTAGTAAGAATCCTTGGCACCGTGCTGCTGTTCCATCATACTCCCTAGGAAGGAGAGACGAATCCCACTGCATCCAGAGTCTGGAGGGTTAGGTGTAGCCAGACCTGGTTGGGGTAGTCGAGGCGCTGGAGAGACCTCCTGTCTCTCCCAGCGGTCCAATTTTTGGACAACGCGATCCATAGCGGTCCCAAGCTGTTGTAACATCGCTGAATGTGTATAAACAATAAACCAAAGTAACGGGCGAAAAACCACAATCCACCCGGAGAACCGAAAAACTAAATCAAATACTCGTAGAGCAAAACTGGGAATGAAGCGAAATACACTGGAGATAACAAACACATTCACGCACAAAGGAAAGACGGGAAAAGGGAGGTATATAACAGGGGCGTGATTGGGAGAATTACCAACAGGTGTGTATAATCAAAACCAAAACCAATAGACACACAGAAAGGGAATCGGTGATTGTGAGAAAACTGGTGACGACGAACGCCGAACACCGCCCGAACAGGAAGAGGGACCAACTTCGGCTGAAGTTGTGACATGCTTAAAGTTAGAGAAGGAGATTTAAGACTCCAGCTTCAGAGATTTTTTCAATTCGCTCCAGTCATTGGCATCAGAAAACTGGAAGGAAAGGCGGCCAAAGGAAGTGTTGGCTTTGGGGATGACCAGTGCAATATACCTGCTGGAGCACGTGCTACGGGTGAGTGTTGCTATGGTGACCAGTGAGCTGAGATAAGGTGGGGCTTTACCTAGCAAAGACTTATACATGACCTGGAGCCAGTGGGTTTGGCGACGGATATGTAGTGAGGGCCAGCCAACGAGAGCATACAGGTCACAGTGGTGGGTAGTATATGGGGATTTGGTGATGAAACGGGTGGCAGTGTGATATAATGCATCCAGTTTGCTGAGTAGAGTGTTGGGGGCTATTTTGTAAATGTCAAGGATCGGTAGGATAGTCCGTTTTACGAGGCTATGTTTGGCAGCATGAGTGAAGGATTCTTTGTTGCGAAAAAGGAAGCCGATTCTAGATTACATTTTAGATTGGAGATGTTTAACTTCTCAGGGAGCGGTGGGTCGCTACCAGGTGAAATGCAAGACAAAATTCCAAAATTGAATTATTAAAAATGCACCAATATACAAGTGTTCCATACTCATCAAAAGCTCTGCTTCTTGGCAATATCATAGCGTTGTCGGATTTCAAAAAGGCTTTACGAAAGCACTACATTTGATTGTTTGAGGCTAGCACCTCACATATTTTCCATAACCATGAAATCTTTAGCCAGCGCGGTCAATAGAAAATGCATTTCACAGGGAAAACCTGTGCCTTACCTTTTGTAGAACGTCTGCAGAGGGCTTCCTAAGTGTCCAACGAAGACAATCCATGGGTATTTGGTTAGAAAAAGTAATTTATTATATCCTTAAATCTCCTTTTGGTTGGCGCTTTGTGTTCAGAAAATCCAATGTGACGAGAATGCGTTCAACTATACCTATAAACTTTCCCTCAACAAAACAAAAACGATTTAAAATGCTTCCTTAGCTTATCTTTTATGAATAAAAGTGATAATCTTTCACTTGGATGGTCACCTAAACGTTATATAAGTCAAATAAAGTGGACCGCTCAGCAAAATGTGCGTTCAAAAACGTGCAACTGAAAAAGAGGTCCCTCGGCTATAACTTCTCTCAATAGAACGCATTAGTTCCGATTTCCATTAAACTTTGCCTATACACTGCTGACATCTAGTGGAATCAGTAGGTACTACATCCAGTGTCCTGGTATAAAGACTTTTTTATAGGCAGTGCCTCAAAGTGAGCTATAAGCCAAAAGGAATGACATTTCCGGATGGAAAAATCTCTGTTTTTGCCTGCCAAATGACTTCTCTTACACTCACAGACAAAATGATAATACTTTTGGAAACCTCAGAGTGTTTCCTATCCAATAGTACTAATTATGTCCATATCTTAGTTTCTGAGCCTGGGTGGCAAGCATTTTACTTTGGGCACGCCAGACTCTCCAAAACCGACCCCTCAGCTGCCGCTCCACAACAAGTTAATGTGAGTCTGGAAGGAGAGTTTACAGTCTAACCAGACACCTAGGTATTTGTAGTTGTCCACATATTCTAGGTCAGAACCGTCCAGAGTATTGATGCTTGTCGGGCGGGCAGGTGCGGGCAGGTGCGGGCAGCAATCGGTTGAAGAGCATGCACTTAGTTTTACTAGCATTTAAAATCAGTTGGAGGCCACGGAAGGAGTGTTGCATGGCGTTGAAGCTCGTTTTGAGGTTTGTTAGCACAGTGTCCAAGGAAGGGCCAGATGTGTACATAATTGTGTCATCAGAAAATCACCAGCAGCAAGAGCGACATCATTGATATATAAAGAGAAATGAGTCGGCCCGAGAATTGAACCCTGTGGCACCCCCATAGAGACTGCAAGAGGTCCGGACAACAGGCCCTCCGATTTGACAAAGAAGCCAAGGCGTTTGAGTCTGCCGATAAGAATGCGGTGATTGACAGAGTCGAAAGCATTGGCCAGGTCAATGAAGACGGCTGCACAGTACTGTCTGTTATCGATGGCGGTTATGATATCGTTTAGGACCTTGAGCGTGGCTGAGGTGCACCCATGACCAGCTCTGAAACCTCATGCAAGCAGTAAAATTGTATTTAAAAACAGATAAATATACACGTTATGGAACAGCGGGGACTGTGAAGCAACACAAACATAGGCACAGACACATGCATACAAACACACGATAACATGCGCATTATACACACATGTACACATGAATGTTGTTTTGTAGATATGTGGTGGTAGAGTAAGGGCCTGAGGGCCCACACTTACTATGTTGTGAAATATGTTGTGAATGTATTGTAATGTTTAAAAAAATGTACAACTGCTTTTTTTGCTGTACCAAAGGAAAATGAAGGCAGCTAATGGGGATCCATAATGAAAACATGTGCACCACAGGCAAGTTGTTGATTTTAGACACAAAAACACAAGCACGCAACGCACACACACAAACACACACACACATTCAAGCACAAATAAACGCACGCACACATGCACACACACTCATGCACAGACGCACACTCACACACACACACAGCAAGACAGTGGACCAAAAAGGAGAGCGGTATTGACCCATCTCTCTCTGAAGGCCATGAATGGGACAGTAATGTTTTCAATCTGAGATCAACAATTCTACACATAGGATATATTGTAACATTGCTCTTAAAGCTTTAGGATGTTATCATCTTTCTCTCTTCCCTTCAATACCTCTATTTCTATTCCTTTTCTTCCTGTCACTGTGAGGGGGGGGATTAATTTGAACGGATTAAGAAAAGGGTGAAGTCGAAGGAGAGAAAGAAGTTAAGTAATGGAGAGGTTAGGAAGGTGAGGGGGTTTGTGAATAAGTCTGTGTTTGGTTCACAGTGTTATTTCAGACACACACACACATGCACACACACACGCACACACGCACACACGCACACACGCACACACCAGCCTAGAGAAATAATGATCGCTACAGCTGTTCAATTCCTTCCAGGCTCCTGTGAAATATACTGCGCTGAACAAGAAGGAGTTTCATTTGTTAACCTAAATACATTGGTAAGAGATACAAATCCAACTGTACCCTTGAGGAATACAATCCTGTCATTCAGGTGATGGAGAGATAGGGTTGTGAATGATGTGCACGTGTAAAACAGCATGCATTGGACGGACACAGATGCACAGTAAATGTCAAGGACAACAGAGAGTTGTGGTCTCTGTGTGCCAAGATCTAAGAGTGTCGATTGATCCAAGTGTATTTCCGTGTGTGTGTGTGTGTACGTGCAAGTGTGTGTGGGCGCTTGTGCAAGTGTGTTTGCCAAGTTTCGGCTTATAAATTGCATTTTGTGTTAAATGTTTTACACTCAATTAATATTTAGTCAACATGGTCAGTACACTGTACCACCATTCTCTCTCTCAGTCAACACAGTGAGGGTGGCCTGACAGCTGGTTAGAATGTGTTGACTAGGAATGTCTGGAGAGAAGACTGGGATCAATCTGAAAAACCCTGTGTAGTCATGACCTTTACAATGACAGAGGAAGGGAGGGAGGGAGGGAGGGAGGGAGGGAGGGAGAGAGAGATACAGAGAAAGAGAAAGAGAGAGAAGGAGATCAACAGAAGCACAGAGAGGAATAAAGCACTTGAGATGAAAGGAAAGAAGAGAGGGATGAGCGAGTGATGAGGAATATGTGAAGGAGTGTTTCAAAGAACTTAAGGACAGAGCTTGTCCTCTAATGCAGCCTCAGCAACTGTTGCTATAGTGACTGAGTCAGAAGAGAGAGAGCGAGAGAGAGAGAAAGAGAGAGAGAGAGAGAGAGAGAGAGAGAGAGAGAGAGAGAGAGAGAGAGAGAGAGAGAGAGAGAGAGAGAGAGAGAGAGAGAGAGAGAGAGAGAGAGAGAGAGAGAGAGAGAGAGAGAGAGAGAGACAGACAGACAGACAGACAGACAGACAGACAGACGAAAAGCCAAAAGAGAATTGTGGTCTACCATGTGGCAACATCTATTTTAAATCTGTGTGTCTGAACTTCCCCCTCCATCAATCCAAAACATGGCAACAGTAAACATGTCGTCCCCCATGAATGATGCAGTGCCGCCCTCTGGCCAATCATTCATCAAGTTTTGTCAAAAGTGTATGTCTGAGATATCGAGTTGGTTAACTACACTCATATCCATCAGCATATGTGCTAAAGCATGTAAGTCGAACAGATCAAGAGATATAAACGTGTGCCCGTTATTGCGCCACTGTGAGATCGATATTAATGTGCTCATATATGTTCAGTCTTGACAGTGTTTGGAACATGTGTACCAAGTTTTGTTACAATACAAATATCTGTGACTGATTTATATGCATTTATGTGACAGACCACGCCCATGGGAATGTCTATTGGTCAATGTTGTTTTAGGTACTAGTCAAGAAACATTTTTAGTTGAGAGAGCTTTGTCCATAGATGCCACATGTCAAGTTTAGTGCAGATCAATCATTCGGTGCCAGAAGATTTGCGTTTTAAGTGTTTTTCACAAAATTCACATGGCGGAAAATCCCAAATGGCGAACCATATGGGTCCCTGAGGCAAATGTGTTCCTTGTGAGGAGAGGGGACTATGTACCGCATTTCATAACATTAGGTCAGATGGGGTGAGGGGCGGGACCTTTCAAAGTTTACATTTTCAATCTCTTGTTTTAGCGCTACCAATTGGCCAATCAGTGTAATTTTGTAAATGCCAGATCTTTATGGTAAAAAAGCATAATTCACCCAAGTTTCATCAAAATCGGGTCAGTGCTGTCTTAGATATCACGTGTGACTAACGTAAGAACAAACACACTAACGTACTAACGGATGGAGACAGATACAGGTCCCCTCCCCGATTTCATTGTGGGGGACAACAAAAGCAAAGGCTGTGATTTTAAACAGTGATGCATTTCATCTTCATTCTTTCTGAATCCTTGTGTCTGTTTGTGTGTTGTGTGGTTATTTCACGCCTGCCAAGTCAGAAGCACAACGCCTCAGTGTTTATCATGGTGTTACTAACAAGTTAATCTCACTGCATTAACACACACACACAGGCATGCACACACCCACGCCCGTGCACACACATGCACGCACACAAACACACACACAAGCACACACACACAAACATCCTCCAAATCTTTAAGTAATTAATGGTGTCCTGTATTTGTTATTTTCTCTCAACAAGCTCTCACAGTCTCACGTCAGAATCAGACGTTCATCCATGTTTCTTAAATGTCAAATTTCGAAGTTGTTCCAAACGTCAAATTTCGAAGTGTTTTAAGGTAAATCTTTGTCATTATCCCCCTGGAGTCAATCTAATTAGCATAATAATCTGTCAGTTAAAGCTACAGATTTTTGAAGGCTATTTCATGCGAGAAATTGCCAAGAAACTGAAGATCTCGTACAACGCTGTGTACTACTCCCTTCACAGAACAGCGCAAACTGTCTCTAACCAGAATAGAAAGAGGAGTGGGAGGCCTCGGTGCACAACTGAGCAAGAGGACAAGTACATTAGAGTGTCTAGTTTGAGAAACAGACGCCTTACAAGGCCAGCATCCCGAAGTCCCCTCTTCGTTGTTGACGTTGTGACTAGTGTTTTGCGGGTACTACTTAATGAAGCTACCAGTTGAGGACTTGTGAGCCGTCTGTTTCTCAAACTAGACACTAATGTACATGTCTTCTTGCTCAGTTGTGCACTGGGGCCCCCCACTCCTCATTCTAGTTTGCACTGTTTTGTGAAGGGAGTTGTACGAGATCTTCAGTTTCTTGGCAATTTCTCGCATGGAATAGCCTTCATTTCTCAGAACAAGAATAGACTGATGAGTTTCAGAAGAAAGTTAATTATTTCAGGCCATTTTGAGCCTGTAATCGAACCCACAAATGCTGATGGTCCAGATACTCAACTAGTCTACAGAAGGCCAGTTTTATTGCTTCTTTAATTATCACAACAGTTTTCAGCTGTGCTAACAAAATTGCAAAAGGGTTTTCTAATGATCAATTAGCCTTTTAAAATGATAAACTTAGCTAACACAACGTGCCATTGGAACACAGGAGTGATGGTTGCTGATAATGGGCCTCTTTACGCCTATGTAGATATTCCATTAAAAATCAGCCCTTTCCAGCTACAATAGTCATTTACAACATTAACAATGTCTACACTTGTCACAAGGCGTATGTGTAGCTGGTGCGTGTGAGTCAGGCGCAGGAGAGCAGAGATAGTGAACGAAAGCACTTTACTCATCTGTGGCACAGTACAAACACTGAACGCAACAATTGCGTCACGAAAACAAATGCCTACAGGGGAAAAGGTGCGGCAGCACAAAGTACAAAATACAGTCTGCCGCAACAAGCCGGAACATGCCACTGACATAAAACAATGACACACACAGACATGGGGGAAACCAGAGGGTTAAATACATGACAAGTAATGAGGGAATGACAACCAGGTGTGTGGGGAAACAAGACAAAACAAATGGAAAATTAAAAGTGGATCGGTGATGGCTAGAAGACCGGTGACGTCGTTGACTTCGGCGGAAGTCGTGACAACACTGTATTTCTGATAAATTTGATGTAATTTTAATGGACAAAAAAATTGCTTTTCTTTCAAAAACAAGGACATTTCTAAGTGACCCCAAACTTTTGAACGGTAGTGTATGTACAGTGCATTTAGCAAGTATTCAGACCGCTTGACTTTTCACATTTTGTTACATTACAGCCTTATTCTAAAATGGAATAAATAAACAATTTTCCTCATCAATCTACACACAATACCTCATAATGACAAATCTAACTCAAAATAACCATAGGACAACCATGCTCTCACCAAGCTCTAAGAAACATATGGTTCTCAGAACATTATGTGCTAGCTGGGAAGTTAGTGGATAGGCACGGAGGAGTGATTCAAGTGAATCCAGGCCAACACTACAGGGTCACGCCTCACCTTCAGTGCTCAGAATACATCAGTATTCATCAGTTTCCACTAGCGTCATCAAAACTTGAACGTTGTCTCACACTGCATGCATTGTCCGCAAGGACACACACCCTCAATGTCTGAGGAACATTAAGCACAGCTATGGTTCACAGACCTCCAATTGAAACGTGAGTCATAGCCTGCTTGTGTGTGTTTTAAATTTGTGTTTCACAGTCTAAGGCGAGTGATTGCATCTCCTGGGGGCGTGTTGATGATAAATCATTCCAAGGTACCTCTCTGTGACGTCATTGTGACATCACTATGACCTGGATGACAGCTGGTGACATTAAGACGTATGGATAGATCACTTCTTGACAATGTCTCTGAAACATGACAACCTCAGTTGTTGAGCAGTCAAACAGTATTTGTTCAAATCCATCAAACAGAATGTAATCTAAAATATTTCACGTTCTTCCATCAGATTTTAAAACATTTATAATTCAAAACTATTTAGCTACATTGCAACAACAAGAAGGAACACGTAAGAGCGAAATAACGTTCAGGAGTCCTTTAGGCCCTTATAAGTCTCTGCTATGGCACTGGCACACACAAACACACAACATTCAACAGCAACTGGTAAAGAGAAGAGGGGTGGATAGTCAGACAGAAGGAGGGGGAGTTTCTCTTCCTCCCCTCTCCTCCAACACCCATCCTACCATGCTGTCCATCGGTTGGGGCCAGATGAGGACGTTAAAACCAGATTAATTATCTCCTGAAATAACTTAATATCAGCGTATCGCCTCTCCTCTCCCAGCAGGACAGGACAGATGTACACACACACACAACACACACACTCTCTCCAAGCAGCTCAGGCCAAGTTGAAGTAGCGCTTAAAGATTAATTTCTTTCACATTAGATAAAGTCTACTGCCAGCCCGTAAACATTCTGGAACTGATCTCTGTTACCTCATTCTGCTTCTGGACTGAAAAACACAGAGATTAAGCTGTCAAATGTGTGTGTGAGTGTATGTGTGTGTGTGTGTTTGAGAGAGAGAGAGTGTGTCCTTTCTATGACAGAACAAAATTGAATTATCACAGAGTACTTCAGATATTGGTCCATGTAAAGCCGACTTCTCTGAATTTGTACTTATTTCATTCAGAGCCATTCAGAATGTAAATTGTCCCCAACAATGACAAATGATAATAGAACTACAGAATAGTACACTCTAACAATTAGGGGTTCAACAAGGGTTCTTCTAAGATCCTCAAAGTTCTTAAAAGAACCTTAGGGTTCGTGGTACTGAAAATGCCAAGGAAAGGTGTCACGTTGTATAAATGAGTGGAGACAGGCGCAGGAATTCGTAATAGGGGGGAGAGTAATAGGTACTCCACCAAGGCACGGGGACGAAGCCCTAAACAAAAACACAGGGATGTAACACAAACAAAACAGCGAGGTAAAACCTTTAATAAATACACGGGACGAGACCCGTAATACACTACACGGAGCGAGACCTGTAATAACAAATGAACAACAATACACGGGACGAGACCCATAACAACAGGTGCACAATACACGCAGCACGAAAGCCGAAATAACAAAGCACAGGTTTTCACAGACCAACAGACATGGGAACAATAACTGACAAGACGATGGTGAACGGAAGACACATATATACATTTACTAATCAGGGGAATGGGAATCAGGTGGCCAGTTGCAGCTGCCGAAGTTGCGGTGGCGTTGGACGGGCCGGTTGCAGCTGCCGAAGTTGTGGTGGCATCGGACAGACCAGTTGCAGCTGCCGAAGTTGTGGTGGCATCGGACAGACCAGTTGCAGCTGCCGAAGTTGTGGTGGCATCGGACAGACCAGTTGCAGCTGCCGAAGTTGTGTTGGCGTCGGACAGACCAGTTGCAGCTGCCAAAGTTGTGTTGGCGTCGGACAGGCCAGTTGAAGCTGCCGAAGTTGTGGTGGCGTCGGACGGGCCAGTTGCGGCAGTTTTTTTTATTCACATTTACAACAAAAACCAAGGTATGAATACTGCCATGTGCACACTTTTTTTTTTTAAGAACCCTTTTAATGGGTTTTTTGAAGAACTTATAGTGGTTCCCTCACAGTTTCAGTTTGAAGAACCCCTAAAGGATACTCCAGGAATCTTTTATTTTTAGAGTGTAGAGGCTGAAAGCTAAATTACACGTGTAAGAGGGACTCTGTCTGCTGGTAGATTTGGGGAAGACAGATATCACAAACTTCAAATATTCAATATAGGTCTCAGGAGAGCAGTTCTCTCTCTCTCTCTCACTCTCTCACTCTCTCTCTTTTCTTTCTCTCTTCTCTCTCTCTCTTCTTCATTCTCTCAATGTCTCGATATCTCTTGCAATATAGGTCTCAGGAGTGAACTGCTCCTCTCTCTCCTCTCCTTGTTTCTTTCTGTTATTCATTCTCTCTCTCTCTCTCTCTCTCTCTCTCTCTCTCTCTCTCTCTCTCTCTCTCTCTCTCTCTCTCTCTCTCTCTCTCTCTCTCTCTCACTCTCTCTCTTTTCTCTCTCAAATTCAAATTCAAATTCAAGCTGCTTTATTGGCATGAAAAACATTGTGTCAATATTGCCAAAGCAACAATGTATAGAGTATACATTGTAATAAAATCTCTCTCTGTTCTCTCTCTTCTTCATTCTCTCAATGTCTCTTGCAAGGACGTTTTTCACAAACTATTATTCACTTACTAGGTCTCAAGAGAGAACTAGTTAGAGAGCGGATCAACTTGACTCAGTTAGGTTGACTGAACAGATGTATGTCCTCATCTCCTCTCCTCTCTCTCATCGTCTCTCTTGCTACTCTTTTTGACCAGAGTTAAAGTAGGAGGTAAATATTTTAAAACAGTGTTTCCAAATGGACTTCCATTACCAACATAAACCATGCTATTAGACTAGACAAATACCATGTTTTTATCTATTAAATGCCAGATACAGTGATTGTTTTGTACTCAATCATTCTCAGAGGTTATCAAAAAGTTATGTTTTGGTCAATTGTATGGATTGGAAAGTTTATCGTTTTCAGAGTTTAGAAGGTGAGTGGGTTGAGATCCAACCAACCAACCGACCGACCAACCGACCAACAGACCGACCAAACAACCGACCAACCAACCAAACAACCAACCAACCGAGCGACCAACCGACCAACCAACCAGGGCCTCCCTAGCGGTACAGTGGTCTAAGACACTGCATCGCGGTGCTAGCTGTGCCACTAGAGATTCTGTGTTCGAGTCCAGCCTCTGTCGCAGCATGGATGTCCTTGTCCCATTGCGCTAGCGACTCCTGTTGCCGGCCGGGCTCAGTGCATGCTGACACAGTCTCCAGGTGTACTGTGTTTCCTCCGACACATTGGTGTGGCTGGCTTCCGGGTTAAGTGGGCATTTTGTCAAGAGGCAGTGCGGCTTGATTGGGTTGTGTTTCGGAGGACGCACGACTCTCAACCTTCGCCTCTCCCGAGTCTTTACGGGAGTTGCAGCAATGAGACAAGACTGTAACTACTAATTGGATTCCACGAAATTGGGGAGAAAAAGGGGTATAAAAAAAATAAGATACGTATTTTTATTATTTTATAAAAAAAATGTATACCAACTAACCGATCAACCAACCGATCGAACAACCAACCAACTGACCAACCAACCGATCAACCAACTAACCAACCGACCAAACAACCAACCGACCAATCAACCGACCGACCGACCGACCGACCAACCGACCAACCGACCAACCGACCAACTGACCAACTGACCAACCAACTGACCAACCAACCGATCAACCAACTGACCAACCAACCGTTCAACCAACTGACCAAACAACCAACCAACCGACTGACCAACTGACCGACCAACTGACCGACCAACCGACCAACCGACCGACCGACCAACCAACCAACCAACCAACCGACCAACCATCCGATCAACCAACTGACCAAACAACCAACCAACCGACCAACCAACTGACCAACCGACCGATCAACCAACTGACCAAACAACCAGCCAACCATCCGACCAAACAACCAACCGACCAACTGACCGACCAACCATCCAGTTGACCAACCAACCGACCAACCAACCAACCAACCGACCCACCAACCGACCAACCGACCAACTGACCAACCAACCAACCGACCAACTGACCAACCGACCAACCAACCGACCGACCGACCAACTGACCGACCAACCGACCAACCAACCGACCTACCAACCAACTGACCAACCAACCGACCAACCAACCGATCAACCAAC